>CAJHQP010004648.1:0-53226 GCA_905132765.1 Moricandia arvensis | reverse complement strand
CAACCTCCATTAGGTGCCTGTTTTTCCTCTCAGCAACTCCATTCTGTTGAGGGGTGTAAGGGCAGCTGGTCTGATGAATAATCCCATGCTGAGCCAGATATTGCTTGAATGCTTGACTGGTGTACTCTCCACCATTATCTGACCTGAGAATTTTCAGCTTGGCATTGAAATGGTTGGAGACATGGTTCTGGAAATTCTTGAAAGCCTCCAGCACCCTGTCCTTCGATTGAATCAGTGTCACCCATGTGTACTTGGACTTCTCATCAATGAAGGTGACAAAGTATTTGTGATTTTTTCTTGACATACAAGGTGCAGTCCACACATCAGAGTGAACCAGGTCGAAACACTTCTCATAGATAGTGCTAGACCTTGGAAAGACTGTCCTACAATGCTTCCCCAAGATGCAAGCTTCACAATCATCATTCTTAAACACCACACCAGGGAGCATCAGATTTAAAGCTCTAGTATGGGGATGTCCCAATCTAGCATGCCATACTGTGCTCTCAACTCCAGTAGATGTACTGACCATGAAAAGAGAAGGAAATGCTTCAGATAGCTTAGTCTTATCAAGATGGTATAGTTCCTAATGGCTGTGACCTTTTCCAATTATCTTCCCTGTCTTCAGGTCTTGAAATTCAACCTCATCAGGTCTAAAGACGACTTGACACCTCAGGTCAACAGTAGCTCGTTTCACTGATAGCAAGTTTGTTGTAAACTGAGGCATATACAAAGCAGTTGATTCCCTATCAAACAACCTAAGGTTCCTTATCCCTTCTATCTTAACCTTATCACCATTTGCTATAATCACATTCCCTGAGGCAGGCTTGATATCACTAATCAAGTTTCTATTACTAATCATGTGATGGCTAGCTCGTGAATCTATAATGATAGGTTTAGAGTCAAGAGAGTTGGTACCAGCCTTTGTGGATGAGATAATTGCCTTGGCAGCTCTGATAAAGGAGTCTAGGTCTCTCCTAGTCACTGGGCCATCACTGCTGGTCGCTCCATCCATACTACATAATGTGCTTCCTTCATTTGAATCACCAATGAAAGCTGAGTACATGGTGTGTCCTCGAATCAGTGTGTGTCCTCCATGCTCTCTTTGAACCAGGGAACATACATCTTCTAATTTTGGAAGCTTGCTGTCTCTAAGGATCTGACTTATCAGCTTGTTGTAGGAAGGGGTTAGGTTAAGGAGAAATCAAAAGATCTTATCTTGCTCATATCTTTCCCTTATGACCTCTGGATCTGTAGAGAAAGGCCTAAGCATATCCATCTCTGCCCATAAGCTTCTGAACTTCAAAAAATACTGATTGAACTCCATTTCCTCTTGGCTCAGACGGTTGATAGTCCTCTTGACTTCAAATACCCGACTGTTAACCTGAAGTGATAAACCATCTCACTAAAGGTTAATGTGCAAAGCTTGGGCAAAACCCACTTAGAGACTGATCAAGGTCTAAGGAGGGTCCAGAAGCTTATGCAGAGCTAGAACAAGGTTCAGGAGGGGTTTACTATGAAGGAAGAAGGCTTGGGAGAAGTTTGGGATCAAATGGGTCGATGTGCAAAGTTCGGGTCGTCCGTACTGTACGGCCGTACGGACTGTACGGCCTGTACGGACGGGCCAACCCGGGAAACTTATTTCTCGACCATTTGAAGACATTTTAGGTTTGTGTAAAAACCGGGTCAAGTTGTACGGACCAAACCCTAAATCCGTACAACCCTAGGTCTTACCTTGCATCCCAAGTCACAGAGAAGCTCCAATGGTGAAGAAAGGGTCTCGGATGGTTTGGAGAAGAAGATGGGATCAGAATGGCATCTAGGGAAGCATCTGCGAGATGCTGCTTGCTGTGACCGTTTGTGGATAAGGTTTATGCCTTTACAGGCTGGAAAGGAAGGGAAGCTTGGACTATGAACCTGGACGGTTGACTGGACAGATACATGCACCTTGGTGGCCAATTCTCAGCCAAGTTCACCCTTGACCAGCCAGGCTGTCTCCAGAACGTGTATTGCCTCTGGTTCACTCATTTCAAACCTTGTAAACCCTATTGTTGCTCTCTTTATCTATTTATACCCTTTGTATGTCGATGGTTAATAATCAAGCAGAGAAGTTCTCTCCTTCATACTCTCTTAGTCTCGTTTACTCTCTATTCTCTCAAGTCTCTGGTTACTTAGTCTCTCAATCTCTTTCTCTCATTAGTCTCTCAATCTCTCACGAATCACTCTCACTCTTCCATCAGTCTCTCGTTCTTCCTCATCAAGTCTCATCCGCATCACCTTCATACTTGTTCTTCATCACTCAAGCACTTGCTCTTTGAAAACTTTCATGGTATCAGAGCCAGGTTGCTCAGTCTCCTGGTGAAGCTTTCGCATCAGTCACAAGCTCTAAAGATCACTCCTTTCAGATCTAGTTCATCCGGATCTAAAGTCCACACCTTTGAAGACAAAGAAGACAGTCTAGCTCATATCTGACCTCAAGATGGAGTCTTCCAGAGCCATTGTCATTCCAGTCACCCTCAAAGGTCCCAACTACCTTCTCTGGTCACGCCTGGTGAAGACAGCCCTTGGTGGAAAGGGGTTATGGAGCCATTGCATCTCAGGTGCTCCAAACTCCTCCAAAGCTGTCGCCTCTCAAGAGAGTTCATCCAGTGGTGATACTGGTTCTCCTATTGTCTCGGAAGAGAAGTGGCAACAAGATGACTACACAGTCTTGACCTTTCTCCAAAGCTCCCTAGAAAGATCTATCCTTGAAGCCTACTCATACTGTGAGAGTGCTAAAGAGCTTTGGGAAACCTTAAACAAGATCTATGGTAACATCTCTAACCTCAGCCGAGTCTTTGAAATCAAGAGAGCCATCAACAACCTGTCCCAAGAGAATGAGGAGTACACGGTTCATCTAGGAAAGTTCAGAGCCCTTTGGTCTGAACTTGAGATGCTGAGACCTTAATCTCTTGACCCAGATGTGTTGAATGAAAGAAGGGAGCAAGACAAGGTGTTTGGTCTGCTCTTGACCCTCAGTCCTACCTTCAATGACCTTATCAAGCATATTCTAAGGTCTGAGAAGCTTCCCACGCTTGAAGAGGTGTGTTCCCAAGTCCAAAAGGAGGAAGGTTCACACGGGTTGTTTGAAGCAAAGGAGAGTCCTCTCCTTGCATCACAAGCTGAAGCAGTTCCTCAGTCCCACAAGGCGGCCTACAAGAGGGAGGACAGAAGGGGTCTCAAGTGAGAGCATTGCAAGAGGGATGGACACACCAAGGAGAGGTGTTTGGTGCTTAACCCACATCTCAAACCTGCCAAGTTCAGATGAGCCGTGTCCATGGAGGTTCAAGGAATCAGCTCAGATTCCTTGGGTTGTAAGCAAACCTCCTAAACCCTTAATAAGAGCTTGTGTCTTTGTTTAGTTGTGCATTGAGTGGTGTTTGTGTCCCAGGATCTCCTGGCTTGTTTACTGCATTGTAGTATGTTCCTGGTCGCTTTTGTCATAGCTTATCCATCATGGTTGTCTTGAAGCATTTAGAAGTTGTCTAAGCTCTTGGTTCATGGTTTTGATAATCTGTATTGCATAAGCATATCTCATTCTGTCTAAGTTCAATCCGGTTGCATTCTGGTTCTAATGCCTTTGTTTAATCCACCAGTGTTTGCTTGCATCATTTAGAAGCTGTCTAGGCTGCTTGCATCATTGGTTTTGATTGGAACTGGTGTGCATAGTCTCTTATAGCTCTCGGATTGAACCTATTGCAATCATATAGTATTGTTTAAGTTGTTGCATCTACTGCTGCATGAAATTAAAGCCTAAAGTGTCAGTGTATTGTTGAAAGCATACATTGCACTTTAGAGATTGAAATGTGCTTGATCTTGTTCTTGTGATTAGCTTGTTTCAAGATCATAGCTTGTTGAGGCATTGGTGATCAAACCGGATGTGTGATCTTGGTTTGGTCCCAATGGGATGATCTAATCTTGCATTGAGTTGTGGTGCTGTTAGGTATACAAGAAGTACAGTGACAAACCAAACCAAGGTGACATGATACTGATCTAATGCCATTGCATATCATCACTGGACGAGTCAGTCCATAAACTACAGGAAGTGTAGTGTGATTGAATATGCAATGAGAGGATGATGCCATTGTATGATACCACATGGACGTATCAGTCCCAAAGTCTACAAGAAGTGTAGAGTGGGTGATCATACAATGAGAGACTACCTTGTGAGGGCTCTTAAGGTGATTCAAACACCATGTGTTCCTGGTATAAGGAAGAGAGCCAAAACTCACAAGGGTTAGGACAACAAGTCTTGGAAAGACTGATGGTTCCTTAAGACCATGGAACGGTATACACTAATCTCACAAGCCTAGCTCCTCCCATAGTCTCGGAGTTAAGCTTGAGGGGGAGTCTAAATATACATGATCCATGGTCCAGTATCAAGCCGTGCAAGGACTTCAACAAAGGATCACCAAACCGGGTCTAGGCAGTGGCGTGTCTATGCAAAGAGGCTGTTCAGAGCAGCCTTGGTTGTGTGTCTATGAAAGCTCAGTTCAATGCGGCCTCTGTGGTGAGGTGATTGAAAACTGAAGCTGAAAGCTCCACACACCTCCCATCAAGTTGGTGTTGCCATGAAGAGGTTGCAACCGGCCAAGTGTGAGGGATTCAAGTGACAAAGGGCAGTCACTCCTCATCCAAACAAAAAGGGAAGTAACTTGAACTTAATCTATTACAAGTCATTCATCATTTCTTCCTTAATCTTGAAACGGTTCTTAAAATGCTTGAATAGATTGGTTCTGATTGTTAAATGGAATAAGTTCTAGTGCTTGAGCCTTAGTTGAAACCATCATTGATATCTTGCTTCATTTAGAAGATTGTCTAAGTTGCTAGAATCTCTGGTTTTGTTTAAACTTTGAGCCTTGCCTAATCTTGATAAGTACTGATGCACCTTTGGGATAATGTATCAGGTACCATTACCAGTGCTTGAGCCTCATAGAAGATGATCATGGTCGTTTCCTAGCTTCTCTAAGGTGGCCTTGAAGTCAGTTGAGAGGGGGAGATCCAAACCGGGTCTATGAAGAGGTCAAGCCGAGTTCTATGAGTAGGCAAGGCTTGTGTTGTTGGCTGCAAAAGTTTAGGCCACGATCCAGAGTCCTTTGTGTCCAACCACACTGGTTCTAAGGCACAAAGACTCAATGGCCAATCCCTAGGCCTTGAAAGAACTTACTCTTTCCTTGCCAAGGTTTTATCCCTAAGGAGGGTTTTCTTTGGTAAGGTTTTAACGAGGAGGGACTTCAGGGTTCCAAGCTTGACTCAGGATCTATAGAGTCAAGCTTGAGGGGGAGTGTTAACCTGAAGTGATAAACCATCTCACTAAAGGTTAATGTGCAAAGCTTGGGCAAAACCCACTTAGAGACTGATCAAGGTCTAAGGAGGGTCCAGAAGCTTATGCAGAGCTAGAACAAGGTTCAGGAGGGGTTTACTATGAAGGAAGAAGGCTTGGGAGAAGTTTGGGATCAAATGGGTCGATGTGCAAAGTTCGGGTCGTCCGTACTGTACGGCCGTACGGACTGTATGGCCTGTACGGACGGGCCAACCCGGGAAACTTATTTCTCGACCATTTGAAGACATTTTAGGTTTGTGCAAAAACCGGGTCAAGTTGTACGGACCAAACCCTAAATCCGTACAACCCTAGGTCTTACCTTGCATCCCAAGTCACAGAGAAGCTCCAATGGTGAAGAAAGGGTCTCGGATGGTTTGGAGAAGAAGATGGGATCAGAATGGCATCTAGGGAAGCATCTGCGAGATGCTGCTTGCTGTGACCATTTGTGGATAAGGTTTATGCCTTTACAGGCTGGAAAGGAAGGGAAGCTTGGACTATGAACCTGGACGGTTGACTGGACAGATACATGCACCTTGGTGGCCAATTCTCAGCCAAGTTCACCCTTGACCAGCCAGGCTGTCTCCAGAACCTGTATAGCCTCTGGTTCACTCATTTCAAACCTTGTAAACCCTATTGTCTCTCTTTATCTATTTATACCCTTTGTATGTCGATGGTTAATAATCAAGCAGAGAAGTTCTCTCCTTCATACTCTCTTAGTCTCGTTTACTCTCTATTCTCTCAAGTCTCTGGTTACTTAGTCTCTCAATTTTTTTCTCTCATTAGTCTCTCAATCTCTCATACTCTCTCCCACGAATCACTCTCACTCTTCCATCAGTCTCTCGTTCTTCCTCATCAAGTCTCATCCGCATCACCTTCATACTTGTTCTTCATCACTCAAGCACTTGCTCTCTGAAAACTTTCACCGACTCAGGTTGGAGAGATTCCATTAACAGTTTGAAGACTCTCCCAAATCTTCTTGGCGGTTTCATGGTGTGAGTAAGGCTACAAGATTGTTTTTGAAAGAGAGTTGTGTATGATTCCAAGTGCTTGCTGTTCTTCTTGAACCCACTTGTTTTTATTCTTCAGGCAAGTAGCCTGACTATCCTCTAGAGCCATCCTCTTTGAAGTTTCAGCCTCCATGATATGGCTGTCCCAAAGTCCATGACTTTCCAAGGTAACTTTGGCCACTCTTGACCATAACTGATAATTATAACCCTCAAGGGTCACTGGAATAAGGTTCTTCTCCATTTCCATGGTCGAAATTGTTTTACCCAATGGGTAAAGCTATGGACCAGTGGGTAAAAGTGAAGAACACAGAGAGAATTAAAAAAAACAGTAGGGATTTGTAGAATGAAAAGAGATTTGCGGAATGAAAGGAGCTTAAAGCTCTGATACCATGTTAGAAAGAGAGATTTTAGAGAGAGTTTATTGCTGGAGAATGAAGAACATGAAGAACAAGAGAGAGAGAGAGAGAGAGAGAGAGAGAGAGAGAGAGAGATTTCGAAATTGTATAAGAGAGAAGGAGAGAAATGGTTTCCTTAGTTTAATTATGTCTGCTTACAGCCTTTAAATAGACAGAATACACAGATGCAAGTTGACAAGAAAATACAATAAACAAATGAGAGAGAACAAGACAAAGGGCTCTTGCAGCTGAAGTGAAAGTGACAGCTCCTAACTGGTCCACAATTGATTCTCTGCCTCACCAGATCAGATCAGACCTGTGACTCTTTCTCCCAACGTCTCTCTTTGCTTCTGGACAAGGAAATAAGTGCTCCAGACCCTTTGAATAAGTTTCTGGTCAAGTTCCCTCTATTTCGTTCCTTGCACCCTAAGTTAGGTCAGAGACTGTATGGTTCCATTTTCTTCTTCATCTCGGATGCTCCTCTTTCTAGCTTCTCATCTCTTTGTAATTAATTCCTTCATGTCAACACTCCTAACTTCAATAAGAGCTTGTTCAATTGTTTAAATTGTTTCTGGTTGTGTGTGTTCTGTTCTAGGAGTTTACTAGCAAGGTTTTCTATAGTTCATGTCCTAGTTTAATTTTTTGTGCTGTTTGGTCTAGGCGAGTTGCTTAGAATCTGTTGTGTGCCTTGTTGCATTGCTAGAGGTCCAGGAGAGTTTCCTGATCATGTGCTGCATTCATGGTTGTGTAGCTTGATTAGATGAGTTTCCTAGTCTAAGCTACTGTTTTAAGTTGTCATTTCATTTTGTTCTGTCATATGTGTGATAAAATGAGCCTAGATTCCTTCTAATTGATGAGTTATCATGCTTGAGCATTTAGAGAATTGGTTTGCTTGGATTTGAACTGAATGAGTTATTTAGATTCAGTCCATTGCATCTTGTTAATCATTATGGATCAGACTTGATGAGTTATCAAGCTCTGATCCCAATGTATGGTCTAATTCTTTCTGGAGTTTGAGTGATGTTTCAGGTACACAAGAGGTGTTCACTGTCCATCACCAATCCAAGACAGATAAGAAGGATTTGTCCATGTGTTCAGAGCCTACACACTGTGTATATTCCTGAACATGGAAAAGCTAACTTGTGTGTAGAACCGGTTGGCTTAAGCGCAGGCTGTAGGGGTTGTTGTGCTCCTGGTTCAAGAGACACACAAGGAAGAATGGTTGTTTAAGGCAGTGGAGAAAAGATCTAGGGAGGAACCGGTTGGCTTAAGCGCAGCTGTAGGGGTGATGCGCTCCTGGTTTTAAGCTCAGTATTGCTCACTTCCAAGCTTGGTCCTTCACCTATACTCTCTGGATCAAGCTTGAGGAGGGGTAATAATGAGCAATCCTGAAGATTCAGGTCGTCCAAAGCCTCCTGCAAGCTGTGGAGTTCACACTTGCATCATAAACCATATCAAAGAAGTCATCTAGAACCCATTACAACCATGCAAGCTTGGTCCTTCCTATTCTGAGTTCCAAGCTTGTGTTGATGAAGCTTCCATGATCCGAGTTCTGTCTTACCAAGTGGGGAATTCAAGTGGACTTCACTCCCCACCATTCTTATGAAAGGGAAGCACATAAAACTCTCATTTCAATTGGTTTATCATTATGATTGTATTACTTGAAATGCTTTGGATGATTGTTTAGTGTATTGTCCTAAGAGCTGATGCACCTTTGGGATAATGTATCAGGTACCATACTTGGAGCTCAACGTGACAGAAACTGGTAGTCCGTAACCCCTTTGGAGATGGCGAGTAGTCAGAAGAGAGGGGGAGACAACAAACCAGCCTAAAGAAGAGATCCAAGGTGTTGCTGTGTGCAAGTGATGGAGTTCATACTTGCACCACAATTTAGGCCATGATCCAGAGCCTAAGGGCATCCGTATTGGTGGTCCCTTAGCAGAGTCCCTTAGCGGGAGAGTCCCTTAGCTTTTAGCTAAAAACGCTAAGGGACTCCCGTAAAGTCCCTTATTTAAGAGACTTTACGGGAGTCCCTTAGCGTTTTTAGTTAAAAGCTAAGGGACTCTCCCGCTAAGGGACTCTGCTAAGGGACCACCAATACGGATGCCCTAAGGACTCCACCATGAGTTATCTGAAGTTCCTTAGGCTCACTGGCTAATCCCTAGGCTTTGAAGAACTCTACTCTTTTCCTTAGCTGGTTTTGTCCCAAATGGGTTTTCTGGCTAAGGTTTTTAATGAGGGAGCTTCTTCAAGGTTCCAAGCTTGTGCAAGGATCTCCTATGGTCAAGCTTGAGGGGGAGTGTTGGAATGAAGAAGGAAGAAGCACCAGCTGAGAAGGAAGGTCGCTTGTGCAAAGATTGTGCAAAAATAATCATGTGCAAAGTTTGTACAAAAAGATTATTTTGCACAAGATTTGCACAAGAAAGATAATGAAGTGCAAAGTTCGGGTCAGCCTCAAAACACCCAAAGATCAATGTGCAAAACAAGGGTTGAAGATAACCTTTGGTGAAAAGTTTGTGCAAAAGAATCAAGACCAATGTGCATATCCCGGGTGAGATTTATGTCGGCCAAGAAAAGAAGAGCATGAGTTGGCGCCAAAGGTTCCAGTTTGAATTCAAACTGGATCACATGTGAACTTAAGGGGAGGGGACCGTTTGGACATGTCCCTATCTCGCCCAGACCCGCATAGAGCCTCAGTCTCTGCCTTGTCTTCTTCCATTTATCTTTATTTAATTCTGTCTTTGATATATTGTTGTTTATTGCTGTTCTTTGGCTATTTAAGAGCCTGTGTATACGAAATTAAACCTAAGGGAGAGGAGTTCCCTTTGCTTCATTATTCTCTGTTCTAAGTCCTATATTCTCTGTTTATTCTCTCTCTCACGAAAATCTCTTAAGACCACTCTCAAGAACACTCTCATTCTCCTTATACTCTCCATAGTATTCTCCTCCATTCTCTCTGGTTCCTTTCATTCTTCGTCATCTAAATCGACCATACTCTGTCTCTACAACTCCCTCACACTTAAATATATCTATTCTAACACTTGGTTTCCTCAGGGTTTACCCTATAGGCTGGTTTATTTGGTAAAGGGGCTCCGGGTATGAAATCTATTTGGTGTTCTATGCCTCTAAGTGGTGGTAAACCGGCTGGAATCTCCTCTGGAAACACATCTTTGAACCTGTCAAGAAGCCTAGTAATCTCTGGATGAAGTGTAACCTCATCAGAACCTGCACTCAAGAGCTCCTTAAATATCATTAGTAGCATTGTGTGTTTAGTAGCAGCAGCCTTCCTGACATAACTAGGCCTAATAAGAAAATTAGACTTAACAGATTTCTCTTTCTCTTTAGCCATTTGTAAATGAAATTCATGAACTTCTGCTGGTGTGAGAGGTGCTAAGCTAACCTTGCGCTTATCATGCATGAAAGTGTACATGTTAGACCTACCATCATGTTTAGTTTCTCTATCCCACTGCCATGGCCTACCTAACAGTACATGCCCTGCTTGCATAGGTACTACATCACAGGTTACTGCATCTTGATACTTACCAATGCTAAATGAAATGCTGACTTGTTCTTTAACTTGTAACTCAACCTTATCATCTAGCCATCTTAGTCTATATGGATGCGGATGCTTAGTCTTTTCTAATCCAAGTTTATCTACCATATAAGCACTAGCAGCATTGGTGCAAGTCCCACCATCTATAATGAGATTACATACCTTGCCTCTGATGGTACATCGGCTGTGGAATATGTTTTCTCTTTGGATGGTCTCAGCTGGTTGCATCTGGACATTAAGCACACGCCTAATCATCAAGCTCTCCCCCACGTCTGGATATTCAATCTCTCCAAGTTCCTCTTGAACCAACGGATCATCTTCATCATGAGACTCATAACCACCTTCTTCAGTGAGCATCATGACTCTCTGGTTTGGGCATTCTCTTGCCATATGTCCTCGGCCTCTACACTTGAAGCAGGTAATGTCTCTGGAACGCTGGGGGTTAGTGTTCTTCCCTGGTTCTGCTCTGGTGTCTCTGTTGGGTTCAGTGGGACGAGTCTTAGGTCTGTTATCCCCTTCAATTCCTTTTCCCTTGTCCACTGGTTTGTTGTAGTTGCTGTTGCTTGAGTTCCAGGTGGATTGAGACTTACTTTTGGAGCTCTTCTTCTTGATGTGTTGCTCTGCTTGGACAGCTAGGTGAAAGAGATCCCTCATATCAGTGTAACTCTGCCTCTCAACCTTGCAGCTTATCCTATCTTGTAGTCCGTCAATAAACTGAGCCATAGTAGCCTCTTCATCCTCATTAAGGTCCAGGCGATTTCTCAGCTTCTCAAACTCCTCATAGTACTCTTCCACTGACTTGTTGAGCTGCTTAAGTGATCTGAACTTCTTCTGTAGATCTCGGTGAAAGTGTTGTGGAACAAATCTCTGCTTCATTGCGTCCTTCATGTCTAACCAAGAGTCTAGTTGTCTCAGATTACTTCTCCTTCTATCTGAACACAATCTATCTCACCAGGAAAGAGCATTGTCCGTGAGCTGAGCTACTGCTAGAGCAACTCGTTTGGGACCAGGGTGGTTGTAATAGTTAAAGATATGATCCATCCTCTTCTCCCAGTCAAGGTAAGCTTCAGGATCAACCTTTCCAGCAAAGGTTGGGGCTTCCATCTTGATATGTTCCTGCCCTTGGTGGTGGTTCTGTTGGCGAGGAGCTCTCAAGGGAGGTAAGTAGTCCTCTTCTTCAAACTCTTGGTGCTTGTTTTGCCGGCGAGGAGCTCTAGGTGGGGGCATGAACTCCTCTCCTTCCTCATCACCATAGTCATCCGGCTGTAGGCCTGCTCTTTGGGTTGGATTAGGGACACGTTGTTGGCCAGTGTCTTCATCAGTCTGTTGATTCCGTGTACTAGTCTCCGGGTTGTCATTGTTGTGCACACCTTCTCTTCTGTTGTTGCCTTGGTTCAGATTGAGGAACCTATCAACATTCCGGACTGCTTGCATTGTTGGTCTTTGCTCGACCCTAGTTAGCCTATCTCCAAGGTCTTGGCGCATTGCCATCATGTCTTCTCTTAAGGCTGCAAACATCTGCATGAGGGCGACAGAGTAGGACTTAAGAAAATTTCTCCTTTTTTTTGTAAAAACTTTTGAAAAGGAAAAAGTAAAAAGTTAAATTACTTTTGTTTTTGTCTTTTTGGGTTTTAAATTTTGGAAATATGGAGAAAGAAAATAAGTGGTCCGCAAGCAAAAAAGTTAAATGGAAAAGGTTTTAAAAGACTCGACCAAGAATGGAAAAGAATCGACCAAAAAAGGAAAGCCGGATATGCAACTTCTTAAACACGTTTTTATGAATCTACTTGCAGCCATATGGATCTAAGACACAACTAAACTCGACAGGAGCAAGAACAGGATGAACTAAACTTTTTTTATAGGTTTTTATGATAAGTTTATGCAAATAAAAACTATGAATGAAGAACGAACAAATTTTATGATTTTTTTTTTGATTTAAAGGATGCAAACAGATGAAACAAAGGGGTATAATGGATAGAAACGACCTGATGCTGAAGGAACTTCAGCTCTGATACCAGCAATGATAAAAGCCTAAGCTATCAAAGGCTGTATGATCCTTAGTACAAGAGAGGGAGCCGATCTGCACAAGGGGTGACTCGTTTGGACTGATCTAACCAACCAAAAGAATCTGGACAGAAGTAACTTGATGGATTGAAGTGCAGCACACAAGGAATGGAGGGTCTCGTGATACAACACAAGGTTTCTCTAGGCCGTGGAGGTACTGGTCTCACAAAGCAGAGAGAAAGGAGGCGAATTCTAGAGAGAGAATTCTAGGGTTTCCGAAGAAAAGGTTTTCTGTTTATTCAAGACTGCCCAAAGAAAGGGGGCGTGCAAAACATATAAATAGGACTAAAGGAACAGGCTCCTTTAGGTCAGGAAATAAAAACTATAGTTTAAAAAAGGAAATATAAGAAAATGACATAATTCGTCATAACCTTAGACCGAATTAGCATCTAGGAATTATGTGAAGCAGATTGTGGCCTCGTTAAAAACCTTCCTCCATAAAACCCACTGGGACAAAACCAAGAGCAAGGAAAAGAGCACACACAAGGAGCTTGGCCTAGTTACTTGATCAGTCCAAGAGTCTTGCTAGGCAAGTTGGTCTTCTATGGCAATGATCATCAGATTGTTGTGGCTGTGGTTTGGAATGAGTGGCCAGGGATCTCCTCTTGATGCTTTGGTATGTTCATCCGGTCCATCATCCTTCAAGCTTGGCTCTCCCATCTTCAGGGCATCCATCTTGGTGCTATCATCAGTAGCTTCTTTAGTGGTGTTAACCTGTTCAAGATCAGAAGCAAGTATCATGCTCTCATTAAACTTATGTTGAAGTATCTTAGCTCTTTGTCTGGTTATAGCTCCCTTGTATACGGTTGGTACTGGCACTTCTTGAACCGCCTCTGCCTTAGTTATCTTGCTGATCATGTCTTGTATATCAGGTTCAGTTAGGTCTGGTTCAAGCTCTGGTTGAATGTCCTCATCAAATGGTTAGTCACATATGCTTGAAAATTTCTAAATGCATCAAGCACTCTATCCTTAGATGGAATCAAGGTTATCCAGGTGTATTTAGACTTCTCATCTATGAATGTGACAAAATACTTATGGTTCTCCCTAGATAAGCAAGGTGCAGTCCAAACATCCGAGTGAATTAAATCAAAGCAGTGATCATAGATAGTAAAGGACTTTTGAAACACAGTTTTACAATGCTTGCCTAAGATACAAGCTTCACAATCATTATTTTCAAACATAACACCTGGAACCATTAAGCTTAAAGCTCTAACATGAGGATGTCCTAGTCTAGCATGCCACAAAGCATTCTTATTCAAAGCAGAAACAGAAGTAAAGGAACAACTATGATCAGGTAAAGAAGTAAGCTCCTCAAGCAAGTAAAGATCTCCTTTTGTAACTCCTTTCCCAATCAACCAACTGCTCTCAATATCCTGAAACTTCACATCATTAGGGCTAAAGATCACATTGCATTGCAAGTCATTAGTACATTTCTTAACTGATAACAAGTTTGAAGTAAACCCAGGCATGTAAAAACATCTAGATTCTTTATCAAACAGTTTAAGCTTGCCTATACCCCTTATTGGAATTCTATCACCATTAGCTATCATAACATGTCCATGCGCAGGCTCAATATCTCTAATCAGACTAGTGTCACTAATCATATGATGAGATGCACCTGAATCAACTATCAAAGGTTTAGACATGTTACAAACACTATGAGATAAACCAGCATTCCTAGAGTGAGTATAAGTATCAGTGTTATCATGAGTACTAGCAATCTTAGATGCACCAAAAGAGTACCCCCTGAGGTTACCAATGTTAGAATGAAGAAGGAATAGCCCAAGGAAACAGATTATTGAGGATTCAAGGCGAATAGAAGAAAATATGCTTTGCAAACTTGAAAATAAAGCTGGTCCGTACAAACTTGATCCACAAGTAACCAAGCTGACCTAACCTACCTTGCAAGGCAGGAAAGGAGTGGGAAGGCTAAATGAGACGTTGGCATCCTCTCTAAAGTCAAGAAAATCAGTTTTAATATAAATAAGATAGGCTGGTTTGAATTGGAGTGAGAAGGTCACATGTGCTGCATTGGAGGTTGAAGACAGCTGTCACTTTCACTCCATGGAGACCACACCAAGACCTGTCACATTCTCTCCAACTCTGAATGTGCCATCCTTGGCCTCTACTAAAGAAGGACTCAGTTTATATTAAGGAAAGAACATCACATGTGCATAAGAGAGTGTAGCCGACCTGTCACTATCATCAATGGGAGACTGCACCACCATCTCTCCTCCTGTCCATTTCTCCTCATTTGGACGTGCCATTCCTTGTCTGTATCCTCCTTGGCTGCTTCTCATTTCCTTACAGAATTATTTGTTTAGTAGAACCTTTATTTAGTCATTGTTTATTGTTAGCATTTGCCTATTTAAAGGCTGGTTGTTGTGAGAATAGAGATAATATGGTGAGAATGAAAGTGTGTGAGATTCTGGTTGAGAGAAAACAAGAGAATGGATGAGATACAATAGTATGAGGCAGAATTTCCTTGAATGAGAGAATGAAAGATTTTAGTGAGATTGAGAGTGTTTGTGAGTGTGAGGTCGTGTGACCAGAGAGTAAGGACTTGAGAGAGTAGAGGTACTAGAGAATAGGAGATTTGGTGAAGAATAAACTTAACTCTTACTTCATAGAGTTTGAAAGATTATTGAGAGTTTAAGAGAGTTTCTGAGGATGAGAGAGTGTATGAGACTTAGAGAGAATATGAGAGTGTATGAACCAGAGAGAATAATGAAGGAGGAGGCTCAATTCTCCTTAGATATTTCGTGGGTTACATGTGGGGGCTTTATAGCCAAGACACAAACAACTCACAAGACTACAAACACATTAAACTAACAATATAAGAGGTAAACTAAATTAATAATATTGTATGGAAAGATGATTCAGAACTGCCTGGACAGACTGGTGTAGAGCAGGCTGTTGTAGACAGACTGGCATGTCCAGAGGAGGTGAAAAGGACAGGAGTAGAGGCACAGCCTTCCTTGGTGACAGTGACATGTCTACACAACTCCTTATGCACCCCATGTGAGTTCTTCTTGCTTAAATCAAACCAGATTGTTCCACTTGCATTTAAACTGAATTTCCTTGACTTCTAGAACTTGAGCCACGTCCACAAGGTCTTCCCCATTCACTCCTTGCCTTGCAAGTCAAGTCTGGTTAGGTTTTTGATGAACTGTAGACAGCTTCAAATCTTCTTACTTTTCTGTCCCGGTTTGAATCTTATTCCAACACTCCCCCTCAAGCTTGACCATAAGAATCCTTGGGAAAGCTTGGAACTTAGATAACTTGCCTCATTAAAAACCTAATTATAGGGGAAAAGAGTACAAGCAATCCAGCCTAGGTTTAGACAAATTTATTAGCCAGGAAGGGCGACATTCATTTCATGCTTCACACTAAACTCGTTCTATTTGAACCTTCTTCTTATTTCACAACTTGTCTCCCCCTTGTTTCTGACTTCTTGCCTTCTTCACGGGTTGAGATCAAGCCAACATGTATTTGGGATGATAATG
Source organism: Moricandia arvensis (assembly GCA_905132765.1). Classification (NCBI taxonomy): domain Eukaryota; kingdom Viridiplantae; phylum Streptophyta; class Magnoliopsida; order Brassicales; family Brassicaceae; genus Moricandia; species Moricandia arvensis. The sequence goes on along the minus strand of CAJHQP010004648.1, from coordinate 37,342 downwards.
AGGAGTGTCTTCCCTCCTGGCTTGCACTTGAATCCCTCACTTCATCCTTCTTCGGTATGGCCTTGCAAAGTGACTTGTAGAACTCAGTTGATAGGTTGACTTTGTGATGTAACCATGGCTGAGCCAGCTGATCATCCAACAAAGGACAAACCAGGATGGACTAATGGCGAGCATACTAAGCTAAAACCAACTAATGAGAGTGAGGACGAGCTGAAACAGAGTGTGGTTGAGCTGAAACCAGCTGAAGTGAGTGTGGTTGAGCTGAAACCAGCTAAGGAGACTGAAGATGAGCTGAACCAGCTGAGTGACACTACACTAGGTCGATCTGAGCTGAATGTGAGTGACACTACACTAGGACGAGCTGAGCTGAATGGGAGTGACACTGAAGCTGCCATGGACCTAGCTGGACAAGTGATTTTCGACCCAAAGAAGAAGATGGGTCAGATTTGTTTCTCTCAGCCCAAAAGGAGTTCAAAACCAAAGTTAAGGATCCATTATCTCTTTCTGATGGATCAGCCACGAAATTCAAGTCCAAGAAACATTATGAAGCTATTTTGGATCAAGTGGCCCAAGAAGAACTGTTGCAGCCCAAGGAGAGATTATCATAACAAGTTCATTATGGGTTTGTTTCTTACCAAATTCGACCAGGCCTTTATTCAGATGTTTTCTGACCCATTATCATCCAGAAATATCAGAAAAGAGTCAGCAAGAAAGTCTTGGTCGTGATCATCCAAGAGCCATTCAACAAAACACTTAAAAGTGGTCAAAAAGTCTTAGTCTTCATTTCTGTTTCCTAAGTTCCTAGTTTTCTACATCATTTCTAGCTTTCTACATTCTTGTAAGACTATATAAGGATGATGCACAACCTCAATAAGATCATTCACCTTTTTGTTTAAAAACCTATTACAAACTGTGAATCCCTTGTTCAGCTTCTGAACATTGTATGCTTAGGAGTTAATTCTCTGCAACGCACTTTGTCTTTAGATCATTGTTTGTGTGGGTAAACTGCACGATCTACTGACACTTCTACACAAATTCTGGTCAGTCCATAGATCAGTTCTGAAGAACCATTCATTCCTTCCATCCACCATCAATTCGAGTCTAATCCATTCAAAGCAACCTGCGTGTGTTAGTAACCACCAGAAGTGACCATTCAAATCACGCTCAAGATCAGTCAAGGGAATCAAAACCAGAAGGGTTTTCATCATTTGGTATCAGAGCAGATTGAGGGCTACTGATTTGTGGTTTGATTTCGAAATCTCTTTCTCTCTTTGGGAACCTATTTTCTGATCTATTCATCTTCTCTGTCGAATCTCTTTTTCTTCTCTATCTATCTGCTGTTCTGCAAGGAGGCCAACCAGTTTATAAAAAAAAAAAAGCAAAGTATCAAGAGGCTGAAGAGAAATCCAGCCAGACTGAAGAGAAATCCAGTCTCTGGTGGTAAAGCTCCTTGCAACCAAAAATCTTGCAATCTGTCTATCTTTTTCTTCTCTTTAGGGTGGGGAATTGATTCTATACAGGCTTGTATTTGTTTGTTGCTGAGCTACTGGATTCACAGAGAAAAAAAACTCACAGAAAAATCAGAGAGAAACACTTGAGGGAAGAGAGGCTTCGGTTATCTATTTGTACTAACTTTTCTTGTTGAGTTGTAACAGGAAACCATGGCTGGAGATGTCAGCAAAAGAAAGGAGACACAAACCTATAAGTTTGATAAGATCCAGATGGCCATGATGGCTACAATGATGAAAGAAATGGATAAGAAATTTGAATTTAAAAGAGCTTCCTTTGCTACTGATAATGTTTTGGGTATTGATTTTCAGGTTCAGAAAGATGCTAAGATGAAAAGGAGGAGACAGGATGTATCCAGTGTTACCAGACGTCCTGAGAGAAACCCACAGCCCAACCAATTCAGTTCCTCCACAAAGAGTTTGCTGGGAAAAAGACAGCACTTGTCAAGTAAAGAAAAATCTGGTTTTTACAAAACTGATTTGTTGCAGGAAAAGTCACAACCGGGGAGGCTGCTGGACACACCTATTAGGACGAGCAGGGGACAATATATACTGTCCAAAGAGGAAGAAAAACTTGTCCATACTCGTGATGATCAGGAGTTGCGGCTTAGAGTTCTTAAGCAGATGAGTACTCCCCAAAACATCACTGATATGTGTAACCAGATATTCAAGGAACTAGAGAAGGACGAAAGAAAGAGTACAAGACCTTCCTCAAAGGTTCCTGACCCAATGAGTTGCAGCAAGCAGGAGCAGATCATTCAAGAGATGGGAACAGAAACAACTAAGGTAAGGAAAGAATCTGAGACAGAACTTGGTTGTTTTCTTTTCTCTCCCCAATCTGAAATTGCTATCAGTAATACTTGTGATGGACTAACCTGTGTTAAACTGGTGCAACCGAGTAGCCTTGATTCAGTGTCTCAGGTCTTAGAAGAAAACTCAGCAGGAGAAGCACAAAAGAGTTTCCCACCAGAAGAAGTGTTGGAGCAGCCAAACAACACTGAAGTAGAAGCTGAAGATAAGTCATTCTCTGTGGAGTCTCAAGAGCAGTGTAAGGAACTTGTTATGGTTAATTCTGTGCCTGAACTGTTTGTTATGGATAGTTCTGATGATGAGAAACGTTATAGTCTTGATAAAGTGAAAGAATTTTGTGTTTCAAACTCTGTTTTTGATAACATGATTTATTCTTTTAAGGAACTTGAACCAGATAGATTCTCTGATCAAAAACGTTTTCACTGTGATTATAACTTCAATCCTGGTCTCTTTTTGAATTTTGAGAAGTTTATGGAACATAAACAAAGCTTTGATCATCCTGGAAAGGCATTAGAACTTATTATGCTACAGTCTGTTTTCTGTTCTAGGAAATCGTTTGATTCATTTGTCTTCAAGGAAAATAGCTTTGTTCTGAGTTGTTCTAAGCAAAAACTAGACAATGGTGATTTGCTTGCATCCATATGTGCCTTGGAAGAATTCATGGTTAGGAATTTGCATGAGCCAAAATCACTTAGAGCTGAAACTGAGTATGTTTTTGTTTTGAAACTTGCTGGTTTATGTTCTGGAACTGCAAAATATTGGCATGTTTTGAGATCACAGTTTGAGAATGGTGTTGTTCCAAGTTCTGATGATATTCTGGTTTATAATACCTTCTTTGATAAGCATATTGAATTTTTGAGGCATGTGCTACATGTTATAAAGAAGAAATGTTTGATTTTTGATCTAAACAAGAACATGTTTTGCACATATAATTCTGGATATCTAGGTTGTGTTTTGAGTGTCCAGGATCATCAGGATAAGTCTCAAACGAGTGCAAGGAACAAGGGCAGATACCTTGTTTATCAGCCGAAGATTTGGAGATGGAAGTACTTGAGAAGAACAGCTTCAACACTCCAAGGAAGTTTCTTTCTAAAACTTTTCTTTGCTGTTGCTTACATGTTTCTTTGCTTGAACCTTTGTCTTAGGTCTAATTTGTTTCCTTTTGATGTAGGAGATACAGATTTGAGGACCAATCTTTTCAAAGGAGGAGGGGATGATGTAACCATGGCTGAGCCAGCTGATCATCCAACAAAGGACAAACCAGGATGGACTAATGGCGAGCATACTAAGCTAAAACAAACTAATGAGAGTGAGGACGAGCTGAAACAGAGTGTGGTTGAGCTGAAACCAGCTGAAGTGAGTGTGGTTGAGCTGAAACCAGCTAAGGAGACTGAAGATGAGCTGAACCAGCTGAGTGACACTACACTAGGTCGATCTGAGCTGAATGTGAGTGACACTACACTAGGACGAGCTGAGCTGAATGGGAGTGACACTGAAGCTGCCATGGACCTAGCTGGACAAGTGATTTTCGACCCAAAGAAGAAGATGGGTCAGATTTGTTTCTCTCAGCCCAAAAGGAGTTCAAAACCAAAGTTAAGGATCCATTATCTCTTTCTGATGGATCAGCCACGAAATTCAAGTCCAAGAAACATTATGAAGCTATTTTGGATCAAGTGGCCCAAGAAGAACTGTTGCAGCCCAAGGAGAGATTATCATAACAAGTTCATTATGGGTTTGTTTCTTACCAAATTCGACCAGGCCTTTATTCAGATGTTTTCTGACCCATTATCATCCAGAAATATCAGAAAAGAGTCAGCAAGAAAGTCTTGGTCGTGATCATCCAAGAGCCATTCAACAAAACACTTAAAAGTGGTCAAAAAGTCTTAGTCTTCATTTCTGTTTCCTAAGTTCCTAGTTTTCTACATCATTTCTAGCTTTCTACATTCTTGTAAGACTATATAAGGATGATGCACAACCTCAATAAGATCATTCACCTTTTTGTTTAAAAACCTATTACAAACTGTGAATCCCTTGTTCAGCTTCTGAACATTGTATGCTTAGGAGTTAATTCTCTGCAACGCACTTTGTCTTTAGATCATTGTTTGTGTGGGTAAACTGCACGATCTACTGACACTTCTACACAAATTCTGGTCAGTCCATAGATCAGTTCTGAAGAACCATTCATTCCTTCCATCCACCATCAATTCGAGTCTAATCCATTCAAAGCAACCTGCGTGTGTTAGTAACCACCAGAAGTGACCATTCAAATCACCCTCAAGATCAGTCAAGGGAATCAAAACCAGAAGGGTTTTCATCACTTTGCAAAGTGTCAGCTGCCATCTTTTCAGTGAACTGCCTTCTCTTTGCTCAGCCAAGAATATACCTGTTCAACTCCACTCGTTTCCTTTGCTTCATCTTGAAAAATACGAAATTGGCTTCTCATTTAACACCCCTCCTCAAGCTTGACCTGAGAATGAGAGTATATGGTCAAGCTTGAAGCTGAGAGCCAATGACAACCAATACCTTGGGACCACCGGCCCTCCTGTATTAGTGATGGCCTTTTCTCTTGAGGAAACCTCCTTTTCACCCTCTTGGCTTCAGGTAAGACCTCTTGAGAAACCTCTCCACAGCCCCAATCTCCATCTCTACCATCTTGGGAGTTAATGAACACAATCAGTGTCCAAAGTGTTGTTGGGCAGTGGGCAATCTCTCCATGGACAGGAATGTACATCTTCTGTAGGCTCTGAACACATGGGCTTCTTGCTCTTTATTTTATGGAGGCACAGCTTATCAAGAACTTGAGCTGGTTTCTTGAACCTCCCGCCCATGGGGGCTTAGTGAGACTGAAGTTGTTTAAGGGGTGGATTGACTGTCCAACACCTCCTCTTCTTGATTACCTTCTTCTTGGCTGGGACACACTTCAAACCCCTCCTATCCTCTTTCTGGTCGTGGGTTTTTGGGATCACAGAATAAGCATTAGCTTTGTTGGCAAGAGAATAGTTTGAACAGCCTAGCTTTGATGCTTCTTCAGTGACATTGCTCCAAAAATAATTTTCTCCAAGTGTTTTCTTCAGCATTTTGGACAAGAGGAGATGGTTTGGTTTCTTCATTAGACCCCTTGAAGTCTCTGGAGTCTCCATTTCATTTTCAGTCTCCATCTTAGAGATTTTTGGACCAGTAGATAAAAAGGTGTTCCTACTGGTTTTGCAAGAACTGGATCAGAAACTGATCTTGGATGACTTTTGCTTGACTTTTATGGAGCTTCTTTGTGTTGCACATACTGATATACTCTCCTATATTGAGTTCTGGTGAGGTTTTCCCTCTTGAAACACCTTTGGACCAGTGGATAAAGAGATGTAGCAGAAACTGTTTTGGAGACAGTTTTGAGAAGATGATGATTTGAGGAAGCTATGAAGGTTTCAGGAGCTTGGAAGCTCTGATACCATGTGAGAATAGAGATAATATTGTGAGAATGAAAGTGTGTGAGAGTCTGGTTGAGATAAAACAAGAGAATGGATGAGATACAATAGTATGAGGCAGAATTGCCTTGAATGAGAGAATGAAAGATTTTAGTGAGATTGGGAGTGTTTGTGAGTGTGATGTCGTGTGACCAGAGAGTAAGGACTTGAGAGAGTAGAGGTACTAGAGAATAGGAGATTTGGTGAAGAATAAACTTAACTCTTACTTCATAGAGTTTGAAAGATTATTGAGAGTTTAAGAGAGTTTCTGAGGATGAGAGAGTGTATGAGACTTAGAGAGAATATGAGAGTGTATGAACCAGAGAGAATAATGAAGGAGGAGGCTCAATTCTCCTTAGATATTTCGTGGGTTACATGTGGGGGCTTTATAGCCAAGACACAAACAACTCACAAGACTACAAACACATTAAACTAACAATATAAGAGGTAAACTAAATTAATAATATTGTATGGAAAGATGATTCAGAACTGCCTGGACAGACTGGTGTAGAGCAGGCTGTTGTAGACAGACTGGCATGTCCAGAGGAGGTGAAAAGGACAGGAGGAGAGGCACAGCCTTCCTTGGTGACAGTGACATGTCTACACAACTCCTTATGCACCCCATGTGAGTTCTTCTTGCTTAAATCAAACCAGATTGTTCCACTTGCATTTAAACTGAATTTCCTTGACTTCTAGAACTTGAGCCACGTCCACAAGGTCTTCCCAATTCACTCCTTGCCTTGCAAGTCAAGTCTGGTTAGGTTTTCGATGAACTGTAGACAGCTTCAAATCTTCTTACTTTTCTGTCCCGGTTTGAATCTTATTCCAACAGTTGTAACCTAAGGCAAACTAAGTGAGAATTAAGTTTCTCCTTCACTTATTATCTCTATTCTCTTACTCTCTGATTTCTTTACACTCTCATACTCAGTCTCACACGACCTATTCTCATTCTCCATCAATCTCCCTTGGTCTTCACTTATACTTCACAAATCTTACTTATTCTCTTCTCTTGACTACAAACTGATTCTCTCTACCATTCTCTTGTTTACTTACGACCAGAATCATCTATACACCATATTATCTTCATTTCTCTCTATTCTGACATGGTATCAGAGCTTCCAAGCTCCTGAAACCTTCATAGCTTCCGCAAATCATCATTTCTCAAAACTGTCTCAAAAACAGTTTCTGCTACATCTCTTTATCCACTGGTCCAAAGGTCTTCCAAGAGGGAAGAATCTCGCCAGAACTCAAGATAGGACAATATACAAGTCTCTGGAACTCAAGAAAGCTTCAGCTCAGTCCATCAAGCTTCATCAAAGGTTCAGTTTCAAGTTCTGTTTCTTGCAAAACCAATTGGTACATTCTATTGTCCACTGGTTCAAACTCTCTAAGATGGAGAGTTCAAAGGAAATGGCGACTTCAGTAGCTTCAAGGAGTCCAAAGAAGAAGCCAAACCATCACATCTGGTCCAATATGCTGAATATAATCCATGGAAGAAACCATTCTTGGAGAAAGGTCACTAAAGAAGCATTAAAGCTAAGTTGTTCTTATCATTCTCTGGCCAGCTATGCTGAAGCTCTGTTTCTGACCAACAAAACCCACGAACAGAAAGAGAACAGAAGGGGTTTGAAGTTTCTCCTTGAGCAGAAGGAGAGAATCAAGAAGAGGAGGTGTTGGACAGTCAATCCACAGCACAAGCCCTTCAAATTCAAGTGATTCACAGCCATGGAGGTTCAAGGAACTAGCTCAGGTTCCTTAGTTGTAAGTTAACCTCCTTAACTCTAATAAGAGCTTGCTTAATTGTCTTAAATTGTTTCTGGTTGTGTTGAGTGTGTTGTTAGTATCTTAGGGACAGTTCAATGTTACTAGAGTTGTTGAACCTAGTTTCTGTCCCATGATACTTAAACATTGTGTATGCATTGTTCTAGGAGTAAGTAAGCTTGCTAGCATGATCATATTGTGAGAATAAGAGATTTAGAGAGAGTTTACTTGCTGGAAACTGAAGAACATGAAGAACAAGAGAGAGAGAGAGAGGAGATTTCGAAATGTAAAGAGAGAGAAGGAGAGAAATGATTTCCTTGCTTAATGTGGTTTCTGAGTACAAGTCTATTAATAGACAACCAAAACAAAACAACTAATAAACAATTCAGACAAGTTGAGCAGAGAAAAGATTAAACAAATGGGTCTGAGCAGTCTGAAGAATAGCAGGGGCACGTCCAGCCTTGTTGGAAAGTGACAGGTGACTAATGGTCCCCCCCTCTCTCCATTTGAATTCTTCAGCATGTGACTTATCCCCCAACGTCTCTTTGCTTCTTGTCAACATCCTCCTTTGGTTTAGAATAGATTAAGCTTCCTTTCTTCTCAAGTTAAACCTTCCCTTGTCTTGCAAGCCACGTTAGGTCACTCCTTGACCTAACTGTACGGACAAGTGATTAGTTTATACTTGATCATTCTGGATGCTCCTCTTGCCTTGATCTCTTCTACTCTGCTATTCATGTCTTCTTGTCAGCAACTTCTCCTTGTCATTTATTTCTTCATGTCAACACTCCCCCTCAAGCTTGAACATAGGGACTGGTCAAGCTTGGAAGCCATGAAGCATTCCCTCATTAAAACCTCAGCTAGGTAAAACCACTTGGGAGAAAACCCAAGCCAAGGAAAAAGAGTAGAACACTTCATGGAGGGGAGATCAGTGACATGTGAGGTCTATGAGTCCAAGCTTTGGATGAATTAACTCACAGACTTTAGTACTTGCAGCCTTTGTGAAGATTTCAGCTAACTAGACTTCACTTCTTGTATAGCATGGTAGGGTGATCCTTTGCTCCACAGCCTGCCTAACCTTATGACAATCCACCTCAATGTGTTTGGTTCTCTCACGAAACACATTGTTGGATGCTATGTGTATTGCATCTTGATTATCACAATGCATTGTGATTGGTGATGTAGTCTCTATACCCAAGTCTCTTAGCAGGTTCTTGATCCAAATGAGTTCACTAGTAAGCTTCCTCATTGCTCTATATTCAGCCTCAGCACTTGAACATGATACCACCTTCTGCTTCTTGCTCTTCCAAGTGACTAAGTTTCCTCCAATGAAAGTGCAATAGCCTGTTGTAGACCTCCTGTCTACTCTATCACCAGCCCAATCTGCATCACAATACCCCACAATCTCTGTGTTCTTGTTGCAACCCATCCATACTCCTTGTCCTGGTGCTTCTCTTAGATATCTCAAGATCATCTCCACCATGTTCCAGTGATGTATCTTGGGTGTTTGCATGTTGAAAGAAAGCAAGCACACACCTCTTCACTGATATTGGGTTGTATAGCTGAGAAGGAGAATGAGTCCAAGAAGAGAAAGCTAAGTGATCCATTGGGCTGTAACCAAGAGAAGAGTAAAGAAACTGAAGAGTGTGAAGCCCAGGACGTGGCCCAACAAGCAGACAGCATACAAGTAAGCAAGCAAGCAGGTCATGAAGTCCCGGACGTGGCCCAACAAGCAGACATCATACAAGTAAGCAAGCAAGCAGGTCAGGAAGTCCAGGACGTGGCTCAACACTCAGATAGAATGCAAGTAAGCAAGCAAGCAGGTCAAGAAAGTCAAAAACAGTGGCTAGATATTTTCTGCTCAGAATGCACCTCTTGTTTTCATCATTAGCTCATGGTTTTGGCCAGTGGTTTTGGCAAGTGGTTTTGGCTGTAGTTTTATCTATATAATTAAGTTGTACAATAATGTGTAACAATTAAGAAAAAGAGAGTTATTCAGAAATATTTCTTCTCTCTCAGTTTGCTTACTAAAACAGATTGCATACTCAGTTTGATCTGAAACTTGTTTGATCATACAAACAAGTTCTACTCGTTTTTACTCAAATCTTCATTGCATATGCTGACTGACTTGATTGACTGCAAAACAAACGTCTGGTCTAGTGATGGTAAGGTAGATGAGCTTTCCAACCATTCTCCTATAGTGCTTGACATCTTCATAAGGTTTGTCCTCAAACTCCCCCTCACGCAACACCTTATAGCCATCTTCTAGTGGAGTTTTGGCTGCTCTTCTTCCTAGATCACCTGCCTCATTCAACAAATCAAGTGTGTACTTCCTTTGGGATAAGAACAGTCCCTCTTTAGACCGGCATATCTCAATCCCTAAGAAGTACTTTAACTCACCCAAGTCTTTGATATCAAATGAGGTTTTAAGAAAGCTTTTAGTTAAGAGGATACCTTCCTTGTCACTCCCTGTGATGATGATATCATCCACATACACTAGGATCACCACAATTCCTCTTTGACTGGTGAGAGTGAAGAGAGTGTGATCAGCTTCAGACTTCACAAAACCTCTTCCATTGAGAGTGGTGCTGAGCTTGTGATACCAAGCCCTTGGTGATTGTTTCAACCCATAGATAGCTTTCTTCAGTCTAAGAACATTTCCAGGTTTGACAAGGTGTTCTAGGCCAGGAGGTGGTCTCATGTAGACTTCATCTTCCAGCTCTCCTTGTAGGAAGGCATTCTTCACATCCATCTGCCATAGATCCCACTCCAAGTTGACTGCTAAAGAGAGAATGATCCTTATGGTGTGTAGTTTTGCCACTAGTGCAAAAGTATCAAGGTAGTCTTCCCCATATGTCTGAGTAAACCCCCTTGCTACTAGCCTTGTCTTACGCCTCTCTACTGTTCCATCAGCATTGTACTTGATGGTGAAGATCCAACGGCTTGTCACTGTTGGAATAATGAAAGAAAGAGAAGAATAAGAAGAAGCAAGCTGGATTAAGGTTCAAACTAATGAGATCCTAGGAAGGCTCTGGGTCTGGGAAGAGAGATCAAGGGATAATCCTCGCGAGAATGAATCAGAAGACTCGAATCCTCCAAGGTGTGTGGGATGAATGGTGACACAAGAAGCTGCGGAAAGGCTCCCTGATACTCCTAGGCAACTAGATCGGATATTACACACCAAGTAGAAGCCCTTAAGGTTCTGGATATGACACACCAGAGATTCTTCGACTCAAAGAGAAGAGAGAACGAGAGAGATTGATAAAAGACTGCTTATTTTAGAATGAGGGATGCAAGGGTTTAAATAGAAACCAAGGAACACGCTCCTTAGGTTTCGAAAACTTGATAACATAAAAACTATAGATTAAACATAACATAAGGTAAATAGATAGAGTAGTCTTCTTAGGCTTGGACCGATATTAGCACCTAGGAGATGTGTTAAAGCAGCTTGTGGCCTCGTTAAAAACCTTCCTCCGTAAAACCTCTTTGGGACAAAACCGAGAGCAAGGAAAAGAGCACACACAAGTACTTTGCCTAAGTACTAAATCAGCTAGATGAGGAGATAGCTTGAAAGATGATCAAGGTATCTCGGATCATCAAGCTTTGTCCAAGACCTTCTTCTTGTTTCCAAACGAGTCTAAGTAATCCTCCAATGGCTCCATTTAGTTTCTTGGTTCTAGAACGAGTCATGGGACCTCCTGGAATGGCTAAGACATCTTCATCAGCTGGTTTGTCCATGGGTGCATTCCTAGATACATCATCTTCCTTGTTGAGCTGGTCCATGCTCACATCACATTCATTGTTGCTTTCCATGATCACATCATCCCCTCCCTCTTCAAAAAGATTTGTCCTCAAATCTGTTTTACCTGCAATAGAGGGGACCAAGTCAGTAACATCAAAGTTTGAAATCAGATTACACTTACCTTGCAAGCCTCTTTGATAGGCATTGTTGCTGACTGGTTCCGATATGTAGAAGGCATTGATCCATTTAGTTCCTGATTCATTACTCAAACCTGATACATGGAAACAAAGCAAGTTAGGACATGAAAATTTATCAAAGAGTAATAATCGTATCCCAAATTGGTTTTTGCTCATTTTTGGCTTGTGTGCTGCATCTGGTGGTGCTTCATTGATGAGGATGAAGCCAGTGACGTCTTGGTGCCTATCCTGATCCAAATCAGGTGGCTTGAACCGCTTGTCTTCCACATGCTTGTTCTTTCTCCTTGTATGCTTCAATGCTTCATCATAATCTGCACATGTCTCTTTTGACAAAAACAAGTGCATCATATCTGTGTAATCGATAAAAGAACTCTTGAAAACATGATCAGTTATCTTAGCATGCTCACCTGGTCGCCATAGATAGGTTTGAGATGTTCTCAAAACAGTTTTTCCTGTACCAGCAGCAAGAAAATCAGGTTTCATGTTCTTCTTTGAGTTTAGATAGTTACCTCGGGTTGGTTTCTTTGGAGATTGTTGTAGACTAAGTTGATCTGGTGGTTTCTCCTTAGTTTACTTTACCTCTTATATTGTTAGTTTAATGTGTTTGTAGTCTTGTGAGTTGTTTGTGTCTTGGCTATTAAGCCCCCACATGTAATTCACGAAATCTCAAAGGAGAAATGAACCAACTCCTTCACTTATTCTCTGGTTCACACACTCTCAAAGACTCCTCTCTCTCTCTGGTCCACACAGACTCATACTCTCCAAACTCTCATAATCTCTCAATCTCACTCACAAAACAGTCTCTTAGCCAAAACTGATTCTCTTTCACCCTAACTCTTCATTCTCTGAATACACTCGTCTAAACACTTTATTCTCACCATATTATCATCATTTTCTCTTATTTCTCACATGGTATCAGAGCCTCAAAGCTCCTGAAAACCTATTCATACTTCCGCAAAATCTCTGTAAAAATCTGTCTTAAAAATCTTCTTGGATACATCTCTTTATCCACTGGTCCAATGGTCTTCCAGGAGGGAAAAAAATCACCAGAACTCAATATAGGAGAGTATACCAGTGTTTGAAACTTAAGGAAGCCTCATCTCAGTTCAACAAGCTTCATCAAAGTTTCAATTTCCAGTTCTGTCTTTTGCAAAACCAGTGGGTACATTCTCTTGTCCACTGGTCCAAACTTTCCAAGATGGAAAGATTAATTGAAATGGCGACTCCAGAGACTTCAAGGGGTCCAAAAAAGAAACAAAATCACCTCCTCTGGTCAAAAATGCTGAAGAAAATCCATGGGGAAAACCATTCTTGGAGCAAGGTCACTGAAAAAGCTGGCTGTTCAAATTATTCTCTAGCCAACAAAGCTAAAGCTCACTCTCTGATCCCCAAGACCCATTACCAGCAAGAAGGCAGGAGGGGTTTGAAGTGTCTCCTTGACCAGAAGGAGAAAATCATCAAGAAGAGGTGTTTGATATTCAATCCACACCTCAAACCACTTCAGTTTCACTAAGCCCCAATGGGCTAGAGGTTCAAGAAACCAGCTCAGGTTCTTGATAAGCTGTGCCTCCTTTAATTAAAGAGCAAGAAGTCCATGTGTTCAGAGCCTACAGAAGATGTAAATTCCTGTCCCTGGAGAAAATGCCCACTGCCCAGCAACACTTTGGACACTGATTGTGTTTATTAACTCCCAAGATGGTAGAGGAAGATTGGTGTGGTGGAGAGATTGCTCAAGCGGTATTACCTGAAGCCAAGAGGGTGAACAGGTGATTCCTCAAGAGAGAAATGCTACAATTCAAGCCAAGAGGGCTGTGGTCTCAAGGTGTTGGCTGTCATTGGCTCTAACCTTCAAGCTTGGCCATATACTCTCATTCTCTGGTCAAGCTTAAGGAGGGGTGTTAATGAGAAGCCAATGACCCATTGTTGAAGCTGAAGCAAAGGAAAAAGTGGAGTTGACCAGGGATATACTTGGCTGAGCAAAGAAAAGGCAGTTCACTGAAAAGATGGCAGCTAACTCTTTGCAAAGTCCCCCTATTAAGTCAGTTCTACAAGTCACTTTGCAAGGACATTCAGAAGAAGGATGAAGTGAGGGATTCAAGTGCAAGCCAGGAGTCAGACACCCCTCATTATCATCCCAAATACATGTTGGCTTGATCTCAACCCATGAAGAAGGAAAGAAGTCAGAAACAAGGGGGAGACAAGTTGTGAAATAAGAAGAAGATTCAAATGGAACCAGTTGAGTGTGAAGCAGGAAAGGAGTGGCGCCCTGCCTGGCCAATAAAGTTGTCTAAACCTAGGCTGGATTGCTTGTACTCTTTTTCCCTATAATTAGGTTTTTAATGAGGCAAGTAATTTCAGTTCCAAGCTTGCCCAAGGATTCCTATGGTCAAGCTTGAGGGGGAGTGTTGGAATAATGAAAGAAAGAGAAGAATAAGAAGAAGCAAGCTGGATTAAGGTTCAAACCGGGACAGAAAAGTAAGAAGATTTGAAGCTGTCTACAGTTCATCGAAAACCTAACCAGACTTGACTTGAAAGGCAAGGAGTGAGTGGGGAAGACCTTTTGGACGTGTCTGAAGTTCTAGAAGTCAAGGAAATTCAGTTTGAATGCAATTGGAACAATCTGGTTTGATTTAAGCAAGAAGAAGTCACATGGGGGTGCATAAGGAGTTGTGTAGACATGTCACTGTCACCAAGGAAGGCTGTGCCTCTCCTCCTGTCCCTTTCACCTCCTCTGGACATGCCAGTCTGTCTACAACAGCCTGATACACCAGTCTGTCCAGCCAGTTCTGAATCATCTTTGCATACACTATTATTAGTTTACTTTACCTCTTATATTGTTAGTTTAATGTGTTTGTAGTCTTGTGAGTTGTTTGTGTCTTGGCTATTAAGCCCCCACATGTAATTCACGAAATCTCAAAGGAGAAATGAACCAACTCCTTCACTTATTCTCTGGTTCACACACTCTCAAAGACTCCTCTCTCTCTCTGGTCCACACAGACTCATACTCTCCAAACTCTCATAATCTCTCAATCTCACTCACAAAACAGTCTCTTAGCCAAAACTGATTTTCTTTCACCCAAACTCTTCATTCTCTGAATACACTCGTCTAAACACTTTATTCTCACCATATTATCATCATTTTCTCTTATTTCTCATAGTCACTGCTTTCTTGCCTTTAGGAAGCTCAGCTTCATACAAAGTATCATTCACTGTCATTGCATTGGTTTCATTTCCAACTGAATCTCTCCACTCCTTGTGCTCCATAGCTTCTTCATATGTCCTTGGGATATACTCCTGATCCAGTTCACCAATGAACACTACATGTTCTTGTGGATACTGAGCCAAAGAACACATTGCTTGTATAGGATGAGCTACTGCTTGTGAGTTGAAGTAAACTCGTGTGTTGATCCAATTGGAAGGAGGATTTCGGATTCTGGTACTCCTTCTCAATGGTTGTGTCTGAACATTTCCATCCACAGCTGGTGCTTCCTCATCATCCTTAGACTGATCCTCATTCACCACTAACCCTTCTTGTTGCTCATCTTGATCATGAGAAACTGAACTTCCTTGTGGTACATGTTGTTGTTCAGTTCGGTTCCCCCCTTCAGGATCAAGGTGAGTAACCTCAACAGCTTCATCTTCAGGCTCCTCACTCATCTCTTCACTTGGTGGGGTGTGAGGACCTTGTCTGGTCTCATGAACAGGTACAACCCTCTCTTCTGGTATACTGATGCCAAGGCTTTCCATTACCCTTCTCAAATTGATTGCTTTATCTGAGGCTGATTGAGATAGATTCTTCACCTCATCCCAACTCTTCTCATCATAATAACCCTTAGTCTCCACAAACTTCACATCTCTTGATATTATAACCCTTTTGTGTTGGAGAGTATCCAATGAACATAGCTTTTGAGCTTTTGGCATCTAACTTGCTCCTCTGTTCCCCTGGTATCAACACAAAGCAGAGGCATCCAAATACACGCAGATGATCCAAAGAGGGCTTGTTGTTGTTTAGTACCTCAAATGGAGACAAATCATTAAGAATCTTAGTGGGAATCCTGTTGATCAGATAACAAGCAGCCATCACAGCATCACTCCAAAACCTCTTTGGAACATTAGTATGGAACATCATTGACCTTGCCACTTCCATCAAATGCCTATTCTTCCTCTCAGCTACTCCATTTTGTTGTGGAGTATAAGGACAGCTTGTCTGATGTATGATCCCATGCTGAGCTAGACACTGCTTGAAGGCTTGACTTGTATACTCTCCACCATTATCTGACCTAAGAATCTTGATTTTGGCACTGAAATGGTTGAGGACATGGGTCTGGAAATTCTTGAAAGCTTCAAGCACTCTGTCTTTAGACTGGATCAGTGTCACCCAAGTGTACTTAGACTTCTCATCAATAAAAGTCACAAAGTACTTGTGATTCTCTCTAGACAAACAAGGAGCAGTCCAGACATCAGAATGAACAAGGTCAAAGCACATCTCATAGATTGTACTTGACCTTGGAAAGACTGTCCTACAATGCTTCCCCAAGATACATGCTTCACATCCATCATTTTCAAACACCACACCAGGAAGCATTAGGCTTAGAGCTCTAGCATGAGGATGTCCCAACCTGGCATGCCATGTAGTGCCATCAACTCCCAGAGAAGTACTGATCATGCAGATAGAAGAAGATGGTTCTGTTCTTTTGAGATGATAGAGTTCATCATGACTGTGTCCTCTTCCAATCACCTGCCCTGTCTTTAGGTCTTGAAACTCAACATCATCAGGTCTAAATAGCACTTGACAACTCAAATCAATTGTAGCCTTCCTTACTGATAGCAAGTTAGAAGTAAAATGAGGCATATATAAGGCAGATGATTCTCTATCGAACAACCTAAGGTTCCCTATCCCTTCTATCTTAACCTTATCTCCATTGGCTATAATTACATTCCCTGAGGCTGGCTTTACATCAATAATCAGATTCCTATCACTAATTATATGGTGACTAGCTCCTGAATATATAATGATAGGTTTAGAGTCTGTACCTGCCTTCTTAGCTGAGATGATGGCCTTGGCAGCTCTAATGAAGTCATTCAGATCACTCCTGGTCACTGAGTCATCAGTTCTGGTAGCACCAGCTGCACTTCTCCACGCTCCTTCTTCATTTGAATCACTACTAAAGGCAGAATACATGGTCTTTCCTTCAAATGTCCGAGGTTCAATCTGCTTGAGCAAATTCCTGGTCATCCTAATATCCATCTTCCTTTGTTTCAAAAAATTTCTTCTATGTTGTTTCTTAGTCCTCTTGCACTCATGAAACAACACAACTTTCCCATTCTTTCTTAGCTTGTTATTTGTAGGATAACATGCCTTCATTTCCTTCTCAAAGAGTGTGTGAGTAGCTTGTTCTTGCTGGATAAGCGTACACACACCTTCTACACTTGGGAGCTTGTCTTCTCTAAGAACATGCTTGATCAGCTGACTGTATGATGGATTTAGAGTGAGTAGCAAACTAAAGACCACATCATGTTCTTGCCTTTCTCTTAAGACTTCAGGATCACTAGAACTTGGTCTTAGCATGTTATGCTCTGACCATAAGCTTCTAAATTTTCCAAGATGCTGGTTGAACTCTCCTTCATCTTGTTTCAGGTTGTTGATCTCTTTCTTGATTTCAAACACCCTGCTCAGATTAGACATGTTGCCATACACCTTCCTAAGTGTATCCCACAACTCTTTGGAGGTCTCACAGTAGGAGTAAGCTTCCAGGATTGAAGCTTCAAGGCTGTTCTGAATGATAGACAACACCATGAGGTCCTCCTGACCCCATTTGTCCTCGCCAGCCAACACCACTTCAGTACCATCCTCTCCTAGGATGGTCTTCTTTGATGGTTGGTCTTCTGTCACATAGAACCAGAGACCTCGTCCTCCCAAGGCTGTCTTGACAAGCCTTGACCATAAAAGATAGTTATCTCCCTTGAGAGTAACTGGAATGTTTACTTTGGTATTTTCCATTTTTGGCAATTTCTGGAGCTGGAAATGAAGAACACCTGAAGAACAAGATGAACTTTGCCAAAAATAGAAAAGAAAACTCAGAGATTTGCGGAAGTTAAGTATAAGAATGAAGAAGAATAGGTCTCAAGAGCATAAGTGCTCTGATACCATGTGAGAATAAGAGATTTAGAGAGAGTTTACTTGCTGGAAACTGAAGAACATGAAGAACAAGAGAGAGAGAGAGGAGATTTCGAAATGTAAAGAGAGAGAAGGAGAGAAATGATTTCCTTGCTTAATGTGGTTTCTGAGTACAAGTGTATTAATAGACAAACAAAACAAAACAACTAATAAACAATTCAGACAAGTTGAGCAGAGAAAAGATTAAACAAATGGGTCTGAGCAGTCTGAAGAATAGCAGGGGCACGTCCAGCCTTGTTGGAAAGTGACAGGTGACTAATGGTCCCCCCCTCTCTCCATTTGAATTCTTCAGCATGTGACTTATCCCCCAACGTCTCTTTGCTTCTTGTCAACATCCTCCTTTGGTTCAGAATAGATTAAGCTTCCTTTCTTCTCAAGTTAAACCTTCCCTTGTCTTGCAAGCCACGTTAGGTCACTCCTTGACCTAACTGTACGGACAAGTGATTAGTTTATACTTGATCATTCTGGATGCTCCTCTTGCCTTGATCTCTTCTACTCTGCTATTCATTCTTCTTGTCAGCAACTTCTCCTTGTCATTTATTTCTTCATGTCAACACATATGGCATCTGGTTCAATCCATTTCATTGTTATCTTGTGCTAATGGTCTGGTTAGTCCATCATAGTGGACTGGTATGCATTTAGAAGTTGGTCTAAGCTACTGGTCCCTATGGTTTTGATAAAACCAGTAACCATTAGCTTGTGTGATGTGCATTTAGTTGCTTGTTATCTCATGCTGTCTTGAATTGAATCTTGTGCATTCATATAGCTATTGCTTAAAATTGTTGCTTGATGCCTGTGTACTATTCTAGGAGATTTCTAGCATTGTTTTGTCTTGTTCTTGTCTTAGCTCATTTGTTTGTGTGCTGTATGGTCTAGGCAAGTTTATTAGAGCCTGTTGTGTTTCTTGTTGCATTGCTAGAGGCCTAGGAGAGTTTCCTGGTCATGTGTTGCATTCATAGTTGTGTAGCTTGATTAGATGAGTTGTCTAGTGTATGCTACTGTCATAAATTGTCATTGCATTCTGCTACTGTCATATGTGTGATAAAATGAGCCTAGATGCCTTGTAACTGATGATTTATCATACCTGAGCATTTAGTGAATTGGTTGCATGGATTTGAACTAAATGAGTTGTTTAGATTCTGTCCATTGCATTTTTTTAAAGCATTTGTTGGAATGAACAAACAAAGCTGAGTTGACGAAGAGACCAAGCAAATCAGGAGCAAGCAAATCAAGCATCTGGAACAAACAGATTTGAATCTGTCCGTACAGTCTTGCTCAACAAGCAACTCTTCTTTCCCTAGCTTACCTTGCAAGGCAAGACAGGAGTTGGGGAGACTTAATATGGACGTTGGGAGCCTCCAGAAGTAAAGGGAATTAAGTTTGAATTGAATTACTCAGTTCTGGTTTGATTTGGACAAGTAGAAGTCACATGGGTGCTTTGGAGAAGCAGCTGGACCTGTCACTATCACACCAAGCTGAATGTGCCCTCTTCCTCCAGTCACTTTCTCTTCCTCTGGACGTGCCAGACTGTCCATGCCACAGTCTGCTCCACACCAGTCTGTCCCAACCAGCTTTGACTTCATTTCCTACAATAATAGTATTTTAAATTCACTGTTTTATTGTTAGTTTAATGTTGTTGTTTTGTCTAGTAACTTGGCTATAAAGCCCCCTACATGTACCCACGAAATTCCTAAGGAGAATTGAGCCTCCTCCTTCATTATTTTCTCTGGTTCATACATTCTCATATTCTCTCTAAGTCTCATACACTCTCCCATACTGAGAAACTCTCTTAAACTCTCCATAATCTCAATACTGTTTGAGGTGAGAGTTAAGTTTCTCCTTCACCAATTATCCTATTCTCTGGTTCCTATAATCTCTCAAGTCTCCTATTCTCAGCTCACACGAGCTCACACTCAACCATTCTCTCAAACACTCTCAGTCTCTATCTTTTATACAATCTGTCCAGTAGGCTCATTATCTTTGTTTCTCAACCATTCTTGTTACTCTCTTCACCAAACTTACTCTCCATCATACTCTCACCATTTTCTCTCTATTCTCACAAGCTTGATGTAGAGATGGCTTGAATTGTGATCAAGACATCTCGGATCAAACCTTGTCCAAGACTTTCTTCTTGTTGTGGATGTGAAGTGAGTAATCCAACAACATTCTCCTTAAGTTTCTTGACTCTGGAACGAGTCATGGGGCCTTCTGGAATGGCTAGAGCATCATCACCAGGCTGCTGGTGCATTGTGGCTTCATGTGGCTCATCTAGACTCTCCTTGTTCTCCTTAGTGATCCGGTCCATGATCACATCATCCTTGGTGCTTTCCATGATCACATCATCCCCTCCCTCTTCAAAAAGATTTGTCCTCAAATCTGTTTTACCTGCAATAGAGGGGACCAAGTCAGTAACATCAAAGTTTGAAATCAGATTACACTTACCTTGCAAGCCTCTTTGATAGGCATTGTTGCTTGAGATTTTGAGAGAATGAGAGTAGAGTAACCGAGAGTAACCGAGAGTATGAGAGAAAGAGTGAAAGATTGAGAGATTAGAAGAGAGTTTGCTCGATGTTCATGATGAACTCGAGAGAGAGTAGAGAGAACCACAAGAGAAAGAAATGATTTGCTTGATTGATTATTCTGAGAGGAGATACAAACATATAGAGAGTGATTTAGGTTTACAACGGATACAAAAGCAAAGGCTATGAAAGGGGACACGTGGCTGGTCAAGGGGAAGAGGAGCGCCTGATTCAAACTTGTGGCTGTGGGTGCGAGATCCTTTTGGCATCTTGACCAGATGCCTTCTTCTTTCCAGCAAGGGACAGGCTGTCTCGGTCAAGCATAAACCCTTATCCGCGAGCCATCTTCTTTCTGAGTAACTCCAATGGTTAACTTCCTTCTTTTACCCACACCATTTAACCTTGCCTTCTTTCTGCCTTGTAACCCAAGTATCCACCATTGTTGTACGGACCTTAGGTTGTACGGACCAGGTTCATCCGTACAACTTGACCCGGAATTTGCACAAACCCAAAATGGTTTTTGGTCGAGAATAAAGTGTTTTAGGTCGAGTGGTCCGTACGGTCGACCGTACAATCCGTACAGTCTGTACCGTCCGTACACTCTCCCTAATTTTGCACAAACCTTCCTTTGATCCCAAACATCATTCTGAACCTCTTAGACCTCCTCTCTTTATTAACTCATATCAACACTCCCCCTCAAGCTTGACCATATGGAACAAGTCAAGCCTGGAAGGCTATGAGATCCCCCTCATTAAAAACCTCACCAAAGAGAAAACCCTTGCGGTATAAAACCCTTTGATGAGAGAAAAAGAGTGGAGACCTCATAGCGAGGGGATTAGTTGTCTGGTGCAAGGTCAATGAGTCCTAATCTGGTATGAATAGACTCAATGACCTTTTCTTTTGTGCCTTAGTGAAGACATCCGCCAACTGATCCTCACTCCTTGTATAACACGGTAAGATCTCTCCAAGACCAATCATTTGTCTCACCTTGTGACATTCTACCTCAATGTGCTTGGTTCTCTCATGAAACACTGAGTTTGTTGCAATGTGGATAGCCGCCTGATTGTCACAATGCATAGTCATTGGTGTGGCTTGCTCAACTCCTAGATGCTTCAATATCCCTTTGATCCACACCAATTCATATGTCAGCTTCAACATGGCTCTATACTCAGCTTCAGCACTTGAACACGAGACCACTTTCTGCTTCTTGCTCTTCCAAGTAACCAGGTTCCCTCCAATGAAGGTGCAATAGCCTGTAGTGGACTTTCTGTCAGCTCGGTCTCCTGCCCAATCTGCATCACAGTAACCCACCACTTCAGTGCTCTCATTGCATCCCATCCATATTCCTTGGCCAGAAGATTGTTAGATTTTCAGAGTATGGACTCGTGTGTGTGAAGAACAAGATGAACAAACCCTTTAGGGACAGAGAGAACACGAAATGGTGAAGAGAGTGGATCTGGTTCACTTAGTGTTTACTTGAACCAGAAACAAAGATTAGGAGAGTTTAGAGAGATTAGAGAGATTAAGAAAGATATAGATTAAGAGAGACTGATTCAAGAACACTAAGCTTTTGTTTATAGAAGTGGAGAGGGGAAATCCCCCTTACTCCCTTAAGAGTTACAAATCGCCAACAAGAGTAATATATATAGGCTTAACAGGTTTCTGGACCCTAAACCTAAATCTAATGGCTGAGATAAGACTTGAGAATGAATGGCTAGGATTGCTGGCGAGTTTGAATCTGGTCAAGGGAAGGAAGGCTTGTGATTGGCTGTCCAAAGGCTCCTATGAATCTGGCTGGTTCTTTGGCTAGATACATAGTCTCTTTTGCTCTTCCTTTCCAGCAAGTATACAGCCAGAACCAGCCTGTCATCGCCCCTTATCTTCTTTTATCCACAAAGCATCTTCTTGGTATCTCCTTGAGGCCATTTTGATTCCTCTTGATCAGAACCACTTGGTTTAAGTCCCGGACTTTGCACGGACCACCAGGGAGTGTACGGACAGGTTATGGTCCGTACACTTTTGCCCTATTTTTGCACAAAGCCTAAAACACTTCAAATGGTACAGTCCGTACAGGTCCGTACAGAATCCGTACGGGTCGCCCTATTTTTGCACACTCGACCATTTGATCCCAAATGGTTCCTAAAGTCCCTCCTGGACTTGTTCTTCAGTTTACATTAGCTTCAGGACCCTTCTTGACACCTTTAAACCCTTCCAAAGCCTTCTTAGACAATCTCCGGAGGTATTGCCCTATTTTTGCACATTCCACCATTTGATCCCAAATGGTTCCTAAAGTCCCTCATGGACTTGTCCTTCACTTTACACTAGCTTCAGGAAACTTCTTGAAACCTTTAAACACTCCTAAAGCTTTCTCAGACAATCTCCGGAGGTCTTGCCCTATTTTTGCACAAGACCCAAACTTCACCCAAACTCATCCTTTTACTCCATTTCATCTCTTCAAGTTAATACCATTTAGGTAACTGAGGATCCGGTCCACCATCCTCCAGTGATGTTCCCTTGGTTCTTGCATGTGTTGGCTCACCTGGTTCACAGCAAAACAGATATCAGGACGAGTAATAGTTAAGTAGATTAGCTTTATTTCTCGACCGTACGGACTGTGTACGGACCACCCGTCCGTACACCTTGACCCGGATTTTGCACATTGCCCAAACACACCCAAAAGTTGAACCAGGAAGTGTTTTGGGTCGATCATATCCGTACAGTCCGTACAAGGCCGTACAGGCCGTACGACTGTCCGTACAACGCCGTACAGGCCGTACGACTGTCCGTTACAGTCGACCCTATTTTTGCACTTTCGCCCAATGGCTCCCAAATCTTCCCAAACACTTCCTTCTTGATCATAAGCCCTTCTTTAACCTTATTCTTCCTCAGCATAAGCTCCTAGATCCTCTTTAGTCCTTGACCAGAATTCTAATGGGTTTTGGCCCTAACTTTGCACATGGCCTTTAGTGGTCCATTTCTCTCTTCAGGTTTAACACTCCCCCTCAAGCTTGACTCTATAGATCCTGAGTCAAGCTTGGAACCCTGAAGTCACTCATCATTAAAAACCTTATGAGAGAAAACCCTCCTTAGGGATAAAACCCTCATAAGGAAAAGAGTAAGCTCCTTCAAGGCCTAGGGATTGGCCATTGAGCCTTTGTGCCTTAGAACCAGTGTGGTTGGACACAAAGGACTCTGGATCGTGGTCTAATCTCGTGCAGCCAACAACACAAAGGCTTGCACCCTCATAGAACTCGGCTTGACCTCTTCATAGACCCAAAATAACCTCATTTGGTCGAATGTAAAGTTTTCGGGTCGACTTGGTCTGTATAGATCCGTACTGTCTGAGTACATCCGACCGTACCAAATCTGTATGGCCTCGCCCTAACTTTACACATAATCATCTTCAGTGAGGTTCAAGCACTGGTAATGGTACCTGATACATTATCCCAAAGGTGCATCAGTACTTATCAAGTATATCAACAAGAAAAAGAAACTTAGGCACACCTAAGAATAATGAAACTGGTGTGACCACCATTGGGTCAAATGCAACCTCCAGTCAATCCAATTGCCAAGACGCCAAGGAACCAGAGGAGGAGGCTTACCAGGGAGAGATCCAGGAGCTGATGGAGGAACTAGAACAAGTAGATCCCTATGTAGCCGACTGGATGAGTGGAGAGGAAGAGATGGACCAGAATGCAGCTCAAGACGACTTGATCTTCTCAGTTGGATTGATTACAAGATCAAAGACAAAAGCTCAGAGGCAAGCTTTACTAGCTCTGCTTGAGCACGTGAGACAAGAGGAGGAATCAATCAAGAGTGAAGAACCAGAATGTTGTTTTAATGTGATTTCGATTTGTACTTAATTTGAACCAGCAAACCAAAGACAATTAGAATTAGGATTTTCGATTCAGAGTAGTAAACCAATTTCAATTGGGTTTAGGGTTAGGGTTAGACAAAACCAAAACCAATTCGGATTAGATTTAGGGTTAGACAAAACCAAAACCAACTCGGTTTAGGTTTAGGGTTAGATGTAGCTTTCTATTTAAGCAAGCGCCGCAGGCAGCTTGAAACTTATTCAATAAACTCGAAATCTTTTAGAAATTTGCTTGCCTAGTTCTTCTGCTTTCTCTGTTCAGCTAAAGGAACATTGATCTTCATCTGAAGGAAGGAATTCCTTGTGATCCATCAACGACAATACAAGGTAATCTTGTGTCATTGAGTAGCAACACATCTCTGAGGCATCCCCATCGCCAAGGAGAGCAGTTCATCATCAGATCCAAGTGCTAGTAGCCTCTTGATCAACCCTCTATCCATCCCCTTCAAGTGATCCGTGGAGAACAAGCCTATCCAGGCCGCACCAAGTTGTATCAGAGCCACTTGAAGGTTAGGGTTCGTGTTGTCTACTCAGATCTATCATTCCATCAAATACTTCTTCTCTTTCTATCTGTTGTAAGCTGATCCGGCCAACCCCTAAAGAAAAATGAAAAGAAAAAGTGGTCTAAGATCTAAAAACAGAAAGAGATCGGCCAAATCAAAAAAAAAAGAAAAGAAAAAAAAAAGAGCTGAGGAGAAATCCAGCTGGGGTGGTAAAGCGGATTGGTGACCAAACTCTTTCATGTGAGATTTGTAAACTAAGAGAGATATGGATGTGAATGAGAAGATTTGAGAAGAAAAGGAGAGACTTTTGTTTAGAACCAGAGAGAAATCTAAGAAGAACTCGAGAGAGAAAACTAGAGAAGAAGAGAAATGATTCTCCTTGATTTATTTCGAGAGAGAGGATACAAATATATAGAGTGCTTTACAAGGAAAAAGTAAAGGCTAAGGAACAGGAGACGTGGCCGGTCAAGGAGGAGAGGAGCGCTTATTTGAACTTGTGGCTAAGGAGGGAAGAGCATCTTGGAATCTTGGACCAGATGCTCCAGCTTTGGACAGCCTGGCTCGCGAACCTTATCCTCTCCAACGTTCGGATAATGTGGTAAGTCTTCAAGGTAACTCGCCAAGTTAACTTCTCCTAGGTTAAACCTTCCCGGATCATCTTTTGCTCCTTAGTCGATAAGTGTACGGTCGACCTTGTACGGCCATGTACGGCTTTGTACGGCCTTGTACGGCCTGTACGGCCTTGTACGGCCTTGTACGGATAGGTCGACCTCACTTTCTTCCTTCTCCTTGAACACTCCTTAGATCCATCCTCCTCTTTATTCAGCTCATTTCCACACTCCCCCTCAAGCTTGATCAAGGGAACCGATCAAGCTTGGATATCCATGAAGATCCCCCTCATTAAAAACCTCATTATAGAAAACCCAATGGGATAAAACCATAATGAGGGAAAAGGAGTGGAGCCTTCATGGCGTAGGGGACTATGGATGAGAAAGATCAACAAGTCCCAATCTAGAGTGAATGGACTCGATTGTCTTTTGCCTTGCAGCCTTGGTGAACACATCGGCCAGTTGATCCTCACTTCTGGTATAGCATGGAAGGATCACACCTTGAATCACTAGTTGCCTGACCTTATGGAAGACTGAGTTGGAGGCTATATGAATAGCTGCTTGATTATCACAATGCATGGTAATGGGTTTGATGACTTCAATGCCTAGATCCTTGAGTATCCCTTTGATCCAAACCAGCTCACTAGACAGCTTCCTCATTGCTCTATACTCAGCTTCTGCACTAGAGCATGACACCACCTTTTGCTTCTTGCTCTTCCAAGTTACTAGGTTGCCTCCTATGAACGTGCAGTAGCCAGTGGTAGACTTCCTATCCACTCTGTCGCCTGCCCAGTCTGCATCACAGTACCCAACCAATTCCGTGTTCTTGTTGCATCCCATCCAGACTCCTTGGCCGGGTGAGCCACTCAGGTACCTTAGTATCCTTTCTACCATACTACAATGATGCATCTTGGGGTCTTGCATGTGCTGGCTCACTTGGTTCACCGCATAGCAAATATCTGGTCGGGTGATTGTAAGATAGATTAGCTTCCCTACCATCTTCCTATACAGCTTAGCATCTCCAAATGGCTTGTTTTCTTCAATCTCCCCCTCAAGTGTAAGTTTGTACCCTTCCTCCAAGGGTGTCATAGCTGGTTTCCCATCTACAGTACATGCATCCTTAAGAAGATCAAGTGTGTACTTCCTTTGGGAAAGAAACAGTCCATCCTTGGATCGACATATTTCTATACCAAGGAAGTACTTTAGGTTACCCAAGTCCTTGATATCAAACATGGATTTAAGAAACTCTTTAGTATATTGAATACCAGCTGTGTCTGTGACACCCCCGATCTGGTCTAAGTATAAGTTGACTCGACCAGCCGTGCAACAATCAAACAAGAACATGCACAGCCGATCACAAGTAACTTAAACCAAACCGAGAAGCCACAATGTATAGATAAATGATTAACCCGAAGTTCCTAGAATAAATCTAGGTACCGAAGGCCAATCATCTAAGTACACATATCCTATTAGGTACGACTCAAGGCTTTACAACCCGACCGAGTAATACCCAATAGTTGGTTCGTCCGTACAAGGACTAATATCATATGGAACCCGTACTTTAAAAACATTCTTGATAATTTATATATTTATTCATTCAAAAGCATCTTACAAAAATGTTATAGATTAACCTCGAGGTTTTTGGAAAACAAAGTTTATACATAAGATATAACAAAACGGCTTTGCAAGGATAATAAAACTATCGCTGGCTAATGTTATTCCTTCCCGTCCTAAGTAAGGGCTCCCCCCCTATTGGTTACCTGCATCACAAATGAGTCATGAGTAACTAGTTTACTCAGTGAGTCTAATCCCACACCCCAACAAATATTAGAAATATCCCGAGCAGAGAACTCCATTTGAATGCAGAGGAAATATATTCCTTAATTATTGAATATATATAAGGCCTAACTTTTATCGATGTGAATCCTATCTTAAACATCACCTCCACAATACCCATCATTTACTCATACTAATAATATATATATATGCTAAACCCGGAAAACCACAAAGGCTAACCGAGCCTAGCGGGGAAAATAAGTATAACCATTATCTCCATCAGATATTCGAAGATCGAACATCTAATGCTGCATGCAGTTACACGGCCTCCAGGGTGCACCCCATCATCGTGTCTTCGTGACCTTGTTCCATATCGCAGGACCAATCCACGGTAATGCGGGACTTTAGGGAGAGTGAATATGATAAGACTTCACATGATTCATACTTATATACTTAGTAATATACTTATATATTAGTACTTGAGAACAAGTATTAAGGCTCGGGATAAACCTTAAAGAATAGAGAATATTATTTCTTAAGTATTTCTACTAAGTAGACACTTCACAATTTATTATTGTTCAAGACATTAACTTATCAATCAACCATAATTAGTAATTCACTCAAGCAATACTCATTCATAACTCATGAATTATCTATCTAGACTCACCTTTGATTATATGAGATTGGCTAAGGAAGACTAAACTCGAGCTCAACTAATGACACTCCACTTCACTTCTGATTCAGAACATCCACAAGGAAGGATCCGGTTGATCCCACCACTGACCTCGGCCAATGACCTAAAACAAAACAGTTCGGTACACAAGATCATTAATCCAACAGTTCGGTTTGGAAGAGGAAACTTGAATCAGATCTTATCAGCTCGGTTCAGGACAAAGCTTTAGCAGTTCAGATCAACTCAGACTAGATCAGGTTATGACAAGTTCAGACCGTAGACAGTTCGGCTTAGACCAGTACTAGACAAGATCAAAACTGGTTGTTCGGTTTAACTCCAGTTAGTTCATAACAACTTAGTTAGCGGTTCTATGAGGTTGATTCAAACTGAAACTAAAAAAATTATGAATCATACAAATCCTTTGACAACTGATCCTTGCAGTAGCTTAACCTATCATCAACTGGTTCTATTCAGACTGATCAGACAACAAGGACGCAGACCTTACCAGTTTTACTTCAGTGGTGAATGAACTTGGTTGCTCACTCTCTTCATGCTAAGATCACGTCCTGACCTTCAAATAAAAGAGATCAAGGCTCGGTTCAACTCAGGACAGAACAGAGCATGGCTTAGGGTTTTACTCCAGACATGAAAATTCCCTAAACTGATCTGATTAAACTGATCTGAACAAACAGATTTAAGGTCTTACCGGTTCCATACTTGAGATTGATAAGCTGAGAAGTGATCTCATGAATCTTCTGGACCATCTAATAATTATTCCACACACCACAGTCACTGATTCAAGGAATAAGAAGGTTGGAAAGGGTCGTTCATGCTCAGATCTCTCTTCTAATTTTTCTCTCAATTTTTCTCACAGATTTTTCTGTCTTTCTTCTCTCTTTCTCTCTGAAATTTTCTGTCTGGTTTTTGCTCTCTGTTTCAGAACGTGGGAAGCAAGTGACTTAGAGGAATAAGTAGCTGAGATGAGCTTTGTCTGAGTGTCCAGGTTAACACCAAGCAGAAGTGAGCAAAAGACAGCTGGTGTCCTGCTTCACCACACCCAGCTAGCAGCTGCTTCCATTTCCTTCATTTTAAGAAAGGTTTATAAATCATGTGCTTCTCACATGATCTGTCCAGCAAGCAAGCAAGCAGGCAGCTTGTGCTTGTCATGTGACTTTTATGGAGAAAGCAGGCAGGCAAGGTGGTGAATGACCATGGACTATTTTTAAGAAATTTTAAGAAGCTGGTCGAAAATTTTCGGACAGTTTCCGATTAAAATTCTCTTGACCTTTAAATCTCGTCCTGCTTCAACTAAACTCGTCCAGTTTAAATAAAATTCGACCAACATAATTAATACTCGACCAGAACTATCAAGGGAAGTCCTTTCGACCATATGAGAGTCCTGTTGAGACATTAATTCATCGGATCAATTTTATTTTTAAATCTGGTCGACCAACTCTGAACTGGTCAAACGGCATTTTTCTCGACCAAAAATCCATTAGCTTGTGAGGGTTATTACAGTGTCACTCCCTGTTATGATTATATCATCAACATAGACAAGGAGAACAATAATACCTGAGGATGAGGTGAGAGTGAAGAGGGTGTGGTCAAGTTCTGATTTCACAAAGCCTCGGCCATTCAGGGTAGTGCTTAGCTTGTTGTACCAGGCTCTGGGAGATTGCTTAAGACCATAGATTGCCTTCTTCAACCGGAACACATTTCCTGGTTTTACAAAATGCTCAAGACCAGGTGGAGGATGCATGTAGACTTCATCTTCAAGCTCCCCTTGAAGGAAAGCATTCTTGACATCCATTTGCCATAGACCCCATTCCAGATTGGTTCCAATAGAGAGCACAATGCGGATAGTATGGAGTTTGGCTACTGGTGCAAAAGTATCCAGGTAGTCTTTATTGACATGAAGACATGAATAAAAGATGGAGACAAAGAGAAGAGATGCATTTGGGCGAGTTGGAATGGTTTGGTCCGTACAGACTTGGAACACAAGTCATTCCGTACAAGACTTGACTTCCAAGCAAGCAAGTGACCTAACTTGGGTTGGAAGGCAAGGAAGTGGTTTAAACTCGACAAGAAGAGTGTCAGTTGGTCAAGAGAGACGTTGGAGACTTTTGGAAGCAAGTGGGATTCAAAAATACATCAGATCACATGTTATACTTAGGGGAGGAGGAGCTGTTTAGGTCCTGTCACTTTCAGGCTCCACTATCTCGACCAAGCAGCCTTATTATACTCTTATTCTTCTTGTCTGCATCCTACTTGTTTTGTCTTTAAATATTGTATCTCTGGAAACTGAATCAAGCAAGGAAAACAATCCTTCTTTACTCTTATTTTCGAATCACTCTCTCTCTCTTCTCTCTCTTGAGTTTCTTCACTCTCTCTCTCTTGTTCTTCACACTGTTCTTCATTTTCTTACATGGTATCAGAGCTTTAAGCTCCTAAACCACTCAATTTCTTCCGCAAACACTCTCTATTCACTCTATACTTCAGTTCTATCCGATTACTTTCTGTTTATCTTGAAGAACATCCTTTTGTCCAGTGGATATTAGGACTGTTCTTGCAAGTTTCTGGGTTGTTCTTGACAATTTCTCTTCATTTCTATTCATATCTCTTTACATCTTCACGGTTTAAAGAGAAGTTAGCTTGTTTCTACTTGTTTCTCTTTGTCCAGTGTTCCAAAATTTCAAAAATCTCCACTCAGTTCACTCTATTACCCACTGGACAATAGCAAGTCAAAATGGAGCAACAGAAGCAAATGGTCATTCCAGTCACTTTGAAGGGTTTAAACTACCTACTATGGTCGAGATTGACCAAAACTGCCCTTGGTGGAAGAGGTCTATGGGAGCATATCACTTCAGGAGAAGCCCCAAGACAAATCACACAAGGAGAAGATGCAGAGAAGTTGTAGTGACAGATGAAGGCAAATGGACTCAAGAGGATTTCATGGTGCTGTCTGCCTTGCAAAGTTCTCTAGATGGTCCCATTATGGAAGCCTACTCCTACTGTGAAACAGCAAAGGAGTTGTGGGACACCTTGAAAAAGGTTTATGGAAACACTTCAAACCTCAGCAGAGTCTTTGAAGTGAAGAAGGCAATCAACAACTTGCACCAGGAGGATATGGACTTTACCAAGCACTTTGGGAAGTTTAGATCTTTGTGGGCTGAGCTGGAGATGCTAAGGCCAAGCACCACGGATCCTACTGTTCTCAATGCAAGGCGTGAGGAAGACAAGGTATTTGGGTTGCTACTCACCCTTAACTCCTCTTTCAATGATGTCATTAAACACATACTGAGAGCTAAGGATCTACCAAGTCTGGATGATGTGTGTGCTCAACTACAAAAGGAGCAAGGATCTGATGGGTTGTTTGGTGGGAAAGGAGAGCTTTCCATGGCTAGTAAGGCTGAAAAGATAGAGGTTATCTCAGCCAACAAGGTCTTCTACAAACCAGGGGGTGGAGCTGACAAGCTAATGACTTGTGAACATTGCAAGAGGCAAGGTCATTCCAAGAACAACTGCTGGATTCTTCATCCTCATCTCAGACCACCCAAGTTCAACCAGGCAAGGGCACATGAAGCAAGAGCACATGAGCTGAGCACTGTCCCTATGCGCATGGGAGAAGATGGGAGAGCCATGGTCTCAACAACACACGCAGTTGGGTCAACCTCTCAGGCCACTTCTCAACTCTCAAATGATGATGCCTTCATCCGCAAGTCAGACATTGAGGCCCTTATAAAGGCACTCAATGTCAAACTTGGTAACAATGTATTAATGCTCTCACCTCTATTCACAATGCAAATCAAACTACTAGGCCCTTGATAATTGACTCAGGAGCATCTCACCATATGATTAGGGATGTTAAGCTCATTAGTGATATCAAACCGGCTCTAGGAAGTGTAGTGATTGCAAATGGTGATAGAATACCTATTGAAGGGATAGGGAATCTTAAATTGTTTGATAAGGAGTCTCAAGCATTTTACATGCCAACTTTCACATCTAATCTCTTATCTGTTAAAAGAGCAACAAATGATCTTAATTGCAAAGTTATTTTTAGTCCTGATGATGTGTGCTTTCAGGATATTAAGACCAGCAAGATGCTGGGAAAAGGTGTGAGCAAGGGAGAACTTTATTTACTTGAAGACACCAAGCTTAGATCAGATTTCTCTTGTGCTTTTAATTCTGCTTCTGTTTTAGCTAGTGATGTTCTATGGCATGCTAGATTAGGTCACCCCCATGCTCGTGCTTTTGAACTAATGTTACCTAATCTATCTTTTAAAAATGAAAATTGTGAGGCTTGTATTCTTGGTAAACATTGCAAATCTGTTTTTCCAAAATCCATGACTATCTATGAAAACTGCTTTGATTTGGTTCACTCTGATGTGTGGACAGCACCTTGTGCTTCTAGGGAGAACCATAAATATTTTGTTACTTTCATAGATGAAAAATCCAAATATACTTGGCTCACTTTGATTCAAAGTAAAGATAGGGTGTTAGAAGCTTTCATTAACTTTCAAACCTATGTATCTAACCATTTCAACTCTAAGATCAAAATTTTTAGGTCTGATAATGGTGGAGAGTACACAGGTCATGCCTTCAAACATCATCTAGCAAAGCATGGCATTATACATCAGACAAGTTGCCCATATACACCACAACAAAATGGAGTTGCTGAAAGGAAGAATCGCCATCTCATGGAGGTTGCAAGGAGCATGATGTTCCACACCAATGTCCCTAAAAGATTTTGGGGAGATGCTGTGGTATCAGCTTGCTACCTCATCAATAGGATTCCCACCAGAATCCTCCAGGATGTATCTCCCTTTCAGGTATTGAATAAAACCAAACCTCCAATTGATCATTTACGTGTATTTGGGTGTGTGTGTTATGTCTTGACACCAGGAGAACAGAGAAATAAACTAGAAGCCAAGAGTGTCAAGGGCATGTTCATAGGCTATTTCCACACGCAGAAAGGGTACAAGTGCTACATCCCTGAATCAAGAAGGGTTATGGTTTCAAGGGATGTGAAGTTTGTGGAATCAAAAGGGTACTATGCTGAGAAGAGTTGGGAAAGCCTTAGAGACCTCTCACATGGACCCTCTGATAGGGCAAACAATCTGCGCATCATTATGGAGAGCCTAGGTATCACTCAACCTCAGACCAGTGAGGAACCAAGGAGATCACCTACTTCCCCAGTAACTGAAAGAACTGGAGAAGAAGCTGCACCAGTAGACCATCCTGATCCTGAGGGGGACACTGAACCTGAATCACAACAACAAAGGGAAGATGATTCACCAGCAATACATGATCAAGATGGACTACATGAATTTGAACCTGACCAGTCTAGTGAAGATCAAGATCAGGGAGAGCATGTAGAGACAGGGGTTGAAGAGCAACAGATTCAACCACTAAGGAGAAGTACCAGGATAAGGAAAGATCCATCTCATTGGATCAACACCAGAGTATACTTCAACAACAAGGCAGTAGAACATCCCATACAAGCAACCTGCTCAATGGCATACTATCCTCAAGAACACCAAGCCTTCATCAGTAACCTGGATCAAGAGTACATTCCAAGTTCTTATGAAGAGGCAATGGCACTGGATGGATGGAGAGAGTCAGTTGGAGATGAGATCAATGCCATGATCAAGAATGATACTTGGTATGAAACTGAGCTCCCCAAAGGAAAGAAGGCTGTGACAAGTCGCCTAATCTTCACCATCAAGTACCTAGCCAATGGAAAGCCAGAAAGGAAGAAGACAAGGCTAGTTGCAAGGGGATACACCCAAGTCTATGGAGAAGACTATCTGGATACATTTGCACCAGTAGCCAAACTTCATACCATAAGGGTTGTTCTCTCATTAGCTGTCAACCTGGAATGGGATCTATGGCAAATGGATGTTAAGAATGCATTCCTACAAGGTGAATTAGAGGATGAAGTATATATGCGTCCTCCTCCTGGCCTAGAAGACATGGTGAAACCAGGGAATGTATTGAGACTAAAGAAGGCTATCTATGGACTGAAGCAATCCCCTAGAGCTTGGTACCACAAGTTGAGCACAACCTTGAATGGAAGAGGATTCAACAAATCAGAAGCAGACCACACTCTCTTTACTCTCTCAAGTCAGCAAGGAATGGTGGTGATCCTTGTCTATGTGGATGACATAATTATCACAGGAAGTGACAAGGAAGGTATTAACTCAACCAAAGCTTTTCTTAAATCTTCATTTGATATCAAAGATTTGGGTAAGTTAAAGTACTTCCTAGGGATTGAAATATGTCACTCTAATGAGGGGCTATTTTTATCCCAAAGGAAGTACACACTTGATCTTTTAAATGAGGCAGGAAAGCTTGGAGGAAGAGTAGCCAAAACACCACTTGAAGAGGGATACAAAGTATTGCGTGAGGGGGAGTTTGAAGATGAGGCATTTGAGGATGTCAAACTCTATAGGAAAATGGTTGGGAAGCTGATCTATCTAACCATTACAAGACCAGACATCTGCTTTGCTGTGAATCAAGTCAGCCAGCATATGCAAACACCTAAAGTCCATCACTTGAATATGGTGGAAAGGATTCTAAGGTATCTAAGGGAAGCTCCGGGTCAAGGTATATGGATGGGCTGCAACAAGAGCACAGAAATTGTAAGATATTGTGATGCAGACTGGGCTGGTGATAGAGTGGACAGGAAGTCTACAACAGGATATTGCACCTTCATTGGAGGGAATCTGGTTACCTGGAAGAGAAAGAAGCAGAAGATAGTTTCATGTTCAAGTGCTGAGGCAGAGTATAGAGCAATGAGGAAGCTTACCAGTGAGCTCATTTGGATCAGAAACCTGCTCAAAGACTTGGGTATAGAGACTACAACACCAATCACAATGCACTGTGATAATCAAGCAGCTATTCACATAGCATCAAACTCAGTGTTTCATGAGAGGACAAAGCACATTGAGGTGGATTGTCACAAAGTAAGACAAGCAGTAGAGCAACAGATCATCCTACCATGCTACACAAGAAGTGAGGATCAACTAGCTGATATCTTCACAAAAGGAGCAAGTACCAAAGTCTGTGAGTTCATCCATCCAAGGTTAGGACTCATAGATTTGGCCAGATCATGATCCCCTTAGCCATGAAGCATCTACTCTTTCCTTTGTGTGTTTTTATCCCACTGGGTTTTTTACACAAAGGTTTTAATGAGGGATTTCTTCATGGGTTCCAAGCTTAACCATATCCTGTGGTTAAGCTTGAGGGGGAGTATTGACATGAAGACATGAATAAAAGATGGAGACAAAGAGAAGATATGCATTTGGGCGAGTTGGAATGGTTTGGTCCGTACAGACTTGGAACACAAGTCATTCCGTACAAGACTTGACTTCCAAGCAAGCAAGTGACCTAACTTGGGTTGGAAGGCAAGGAAGTGGTTTAAACTCGACAAGAAGAGTGTCAGTTGGTCAAGAGAGACGTTGGAGACTTTTGGAAGCAAGTGGGATTCAAAAATACATCAGATCACATGTTATACTTAGGGGAGGAGGAGCTGTTTAGGTCCTGTCACTTTCAGGCTCCACTATCTCGACCAAGCAGCCTTATTATACTCTTATTCTTCTTGTCTGCATCCTACTTGTTTTGTCTTTAAATATTGTATCTCTGGAAACTGAATCAAGCAAGGAAAACAATCCTTCTTTACTCTTATTTTCGAATCACTCTCTCTCTCTTCTCTCTCTTGAGTTTCTTCACTCTCTCTCTCTTGTTCTTCACACTGTTCTTCATTTTCTTACAGTCTTCACCATATGTTTGGGTGAATCCTCTAGCCACCAGTCTAGTCTTGTGTCTCTCAATAGTGCCATCCGCATTATACTTAATGGTGCAGATCCATTTGCTTGTGACAGCTTTCTTCCCCCTTGGTAACTCAGCCTCAAACCAGGTTCCATTCTTGATCATTGCGTCCCTTTCACTGCCCACTGAATCTCTCCATACTTTGTGCTTCATTGCCTCTTCAAAACTACTTGGAATCTCTTCTCCATCAAGCACTCCTATGAATACCTGATGTTCAGTTGGATAGCATGCCAATGAGCATGAGCCTCCAATCGGACTTGCCACAGCTTCAGCATTGAAGTAGACCCTTGTATTTTTCCAATGGGAAGGATGATGCCTGGTTCTGGTACTTCTTCTTAGGGGTTGAGCCTCGGTTTGAACTTCTTCTGGTTCTGGAGCAGCTGCTTATGATTCTTCTCCACTACTTTGTTGTTGCTCTTCTTGGTGATGGTCGGCTTGATCATGGTGAGTTGAGTCTTGAACTAAGCTTTCCTGATGCTGGTCAAGGTCTTCTTCATTGCCCCCCTCATGATCAACTCGGGTATCATCAGCAGTGGGCTCTTGAGTTGGTGCTGGTTGATGTTGGCTAGGTTCCTGATCCTGGGACATGTTGATACCCAAGCTCTCTAGGATTATCCGAAGGTTTGTAGCACGATCCGTAGGGTCTTGAGATAGATCTTTGAGGTCATCCCACTTGCTATCTTCATAGTACCCTCTCCCTTCTACAAACTTCACATCTCTAGATACTGAGACCTTCCTTGTCAATGGATCATAGCATTTGTACACTTTCTGAGTAGTGGAGCACCCAATAAAGATGGCTTTGGAACTCCTTGGCTCCAGCTTGTTCCTCATTTCTCCCGGAACCAGAACATAGCAAAGACACCCAAACACTCTAAGATGGTCTAGAGATGGCTTTATCTTGTTGAGAACTTCAAAGGGAGAGATATCTTTTAGGATTCTTGTAGGGGTACGGTTGATTAGGTAGCAAGCTGAGATGACTGCATCACTCCAAAACCTTTTTGGAAGATGTCTATGGAACATGATTGACCTTGCCACCTCCATAAGGTGGCGGTTCTTCCTTTCAGCTACACCATTCTGTTGAGGAGTGTAGGGGCAACTGGTTTGATGGATGATTCCTTGCTTGGCTAGATGATCTTTGAAAGCATTGCTGGTATACTCCCCTCCATTATCTGATCTAAAAAATTTTGAGCTTGGGCATTATAGTTGTTAGCAATATATGATTGAAAATTTTAAATGCCTCTAAGACTCTATCCTTAGACTTAAGCAGGGTGATCCAAGTATATTTCGATTTTTCATCAATGAAGGTGACATAATACTTTTGATTCTCTCTAGATAAGCAAGGGGCAGTCCACACATCAGAATGCACTAAATCAAAGCAGTTCTCATAAATGGTTCTAGACCTTGGAAAGACTGATTTGCAATGTTTACCCAAAATACAATCTTCACAATCATTGTTTTTAAACGAAAAACTAGGAAATATTAAGTTCAAAGCTCTACCATGTGGATGACCTAGTCTAGCATGCCACAATGCATCATTATTCAAAGCTGGAACAGAACTAAATGCGCAATTTAAACTAGATAAAGGCTTGACATCTTCAAGCAAGTAAAGGTCTCCTCTCGTGATCCCTTTCCCAATCAGCTTACTGCTCTTAATATCCTGAAAAACCACATCATTAGGACTAAAAGTAACTTTGCAATTTAGATCAGAAGTGGCTCTTTTTACAGAAAGCAAGTTGGATGTGAATTCAGGCATGAAGAAAGCTTTAGAATCCTTTTCAAATAAGCGCAAGTTTCCAATTCCCTTGATAGGTATTCTATCTCCATTAGCTATCATAACATGACCTAAAGCCGGTTCTATGTCTTTAATCAATCTAGTGTCACTTATCATATGATGAGATGCACCAGAAT
>CAJHQP010004647.1:0-53228 GCA_905132765.1 Moricandia arvensis | reverse complement strand
AGCTCCGATGGTGCTAGACCGAGAAGTTCATGAGCATGATACCTATACAACCAATTAATCTTTGCGTTCCTGCTCTTCCAGGTTATCTCAAACAACCCCTCTTTCTGATAAAAAAACTCCATAGAACGCAATCCGCATCAACAATAGGCAGACGCCAGAGGACTTCCGCATTCAGCCGCGATGATCACCCAATTGCTCTCGCTCATCATCACACACATCTCATACAGCAGCACAAGGAGATACTTCACCTTTCGCTGAACTCCATCAGCAACTCCTCGACGTACGTCTCTCGTCTCTCTCTCTCTCTGCCTTTTAGAATAGCCGTATGATTAGGTTTAGAGCTCGCTCTCATGATTCGATGAATGATCTGTGCAAACAACAGGCGTGGACAAGATTAGCGTTCGAGTCTCTGACGACAAGAGCAAGCTCGATGGCCAGCCCTGCAGCTTTATTCACTCACATCATCCCCGATAAGGACTAACAACACCTTGACCATCATCGACAGTCGAGTATCGGTCATGACCAAGGCTCTGCATTTGCGCACAACTCTTGAACCTATTAGCTAGCGTCTGGCACCAAGGAGTCATGGAGGAGCCTTGGCTGCTGTGCTGACGTCAGCATGCAATTGTCAGTTGGTGCTTCGGGTTTCTACTCTGCTACTTCTGTTGCTGCACACAGCGTGTCGTCACCATCCATACGCACAACCGACGACGAGCAGTCTACGCTGCTGGCGCCCAGTCTCAGCGCTCAGGTGGCTCTCCTTCGTCCACCCGCTTACCAGAGCATACATCGGTGAGATCTTGCAGCGCGGCTACTAAGATTACGCTTCGATCTCAACGAAGACCAGTGGCAGCTATCTTCGAGCCGCAGAGGCAGCTAAGAAGATCTGTCAACGCAAGCACTCTGAGTTCATTCAGCTACCACGATCTCTTTGTGCGGCTGAGAAGACTGTGAGAGGAATATCATGCATGATGAAGATGAGCGAGCGAGAAGAAGCGATGAGGCAGCGGCAAGTCGGAGAGCTCGCATGCAGCGAGAAAGAAAAGCCGAGAGAGAAGAAAACGAAGAAGATTTCAAGGAGGTTCTCACGCATGCGGATTTGCGTATACAAGCAGCAAAGCCTATCTGATGAGAAGCTGAGAGATCACAAGAGCCGAGGACGCTGCTCTCTACAAGAGTCTACAGCACATGACTGGGAAGCAGCATTGGCTAGTTGAAGCATTCTCGCTTGAAGGAGCAGCTCGAGTTCAACAAGCTATTAGCCTCTTTCGTTCCAAGAGAGCTCCTCTGATCTCTTGCACACTAAGAAGAAGCCTAACAACATCAAGCTTTACAGTCCGTCGTTTTCAAAATTTCATCATGGCGAACAACGTCGAGATATCATTCGCCCGAGTGGCTAGGCTGTCTTCGTGCACAAGGTATTGTGACTCCGAGGGCAATCTCCTCTGCAACATCTCTAGGGAGACACTGCAGCAGAACAAGATCCTTAAGGTCATCCGCAAGAACCTCGTGAAGGAAGTGCCTTGAGCTCTCTTTGAGATTGCTGAGAACAAGGAGGACTACAACAAGTTCTACGAAGCTTTCTCTAAGAATCTGAAGCTCGGTATTCATGAGGACTCTCAGAACAGGACCAAGATTGCTGAGTTGCTCCGTTACCACTCCACCAAGAGCGGGTGATGAATTGACGAGCCTCAAGGACTATGTGACGAGGATGAAGGAAGTCAGAATGATATCTTCTACATCACGGGTGAGAGCAAAAAGGCTGTTGAGAACTCTCCATTCTCGAGAAGCTGAAGAAGAAAGGGTATGAAGTTCTGTACATGGTTGATGCAATCGACGAGTATGCTATTGCCAGCTCAAGGAGTTTGAAGGAAAGAAACTTGTATCTGCAACCCAAGGAAGGGTTAAAACTTGACGAATCCGAGGACGAGAAGAAGAAAAGGAAGAGCTAAAGGAGAAGTTTGAAGGACTGTGCAAAGTGATCAAGGACGTTTTGGGGAGACAAAGTGGAGAAGGTTATCGTTTCTGACCGTGTGGTTGACTCACCTTGCTGTCTTGTGACTGGCGAGTACGGCTGGACCGCGAAC
Organism: Moricandia arvensis; assembly: GCA_905132765.1. Classification (NCBI taxonomy): domain Eukaryota; kingdom Viridiplantae; phylum Streptophyta; class Magnoliopsida; order Brassicales; family Brassicaceae; genus Moricandia; species Moricandia arvensis. Next base: position 51,141 of record CAJHQP010004647.1, on the reverse strand, counting down.
ATGGAGAGGATCATGAAAGCACAGGCTTTGAGAGATAGCAGCATGGCGGGGTACATGTCGAGCAAGAAGACGATGGAGATCAATCCAGAGAATGCGATTATGGAGGAGCTGAGGAAGAGAGCTGAAGCTGATAAGAATGACAAGTCTGTGAAGGATCTCGTTCTGCTCCTCTTTGAGACTGCCCTTCTCACCTCTGGGTTTCAGCCTAGACGAGCCAAACACTTTCGGGAGCAGAATCCACAGGATGTTGAAGCTTGGACTAAGCATTGATGAAGATGATGCTGCTGAAGGTGATGCAGAGATGCCTCCGCTTGAAGATGATGCTGATGCTGAAGGTAGGCAAGATGGAGGAAGTCGATTAAAAGTTGACCAAGGATTGTAGTTAAATAATGGGTCTTTATTTTCTGTTGTTTCTTTTGTGATTGGATGGAACACTTATCTCAGAGTTTTCTCTCCTTCTAGAGAGTATAATTAATGATGTCTCGGAAGTAAGTCGTGTTATGTTTTAATGTTTTGCCTCAAGGAAGAAACTTTGTTCCTAGCAATTCTAGATTTGTTATTGCAGGGGCTACTAGTGTCTTGACCATCGTTGCTTCTTTGGGTTTATTCATATACCAATTCACCAAATAACAAAACACACAGATTGAAGCAAAGCCCCTTACTTTGGTTGGATCAATTAACTTGAAAACTTTACATACCATATAAGATGCAAAAGTTGTACCTACAAACATCGAAAAGAGTACTTGGATTCACAAAACAAATCATAGTAATACAAATTTGCTTTACACCAAATAAGCCAACGAAACAAAATGAACAAAAGCATGAACTCTTGCAGCTTGCCGTTTTTTTTCACTTTCTCATCATCAGGTATCTTCAACCTGAGAGTGGAACACAAAAGCTCGGAAACGTAGTCGTGATATCCCTGCAAGCACGGACACAATAAGATCACGACCTTTATCCATTACATATCATCGAGAAGAAGAAAATAAACCACAGAAGCATTTCTGCTTACGTGTAGATTCAATCAGGCCCCGGTTACAGAAATAGAAACTCACTTTAGATACTGGGTATTCAAGCAGCAGTGTTTGAATACCCAGACGTCAGATGTAAGAGATACCAACGCACATAACATAACCAAAAAAGCAAAATGTTTCCGAGTTAATAAGGTAGAAAAAAAGATTGCAGAAGTAGACATCCAAACCTTTAAATCTCGAAACAGTTTACTTGATAGTCATCTATGTGTGCTGGAACCTATAATAGAAGGCATGTAAAAGGTCTAAATCAGAAAGTTCTTCATATATCCAAGTCAAAAGAATGAAACCAGCAAAGGCACTAAGTAGATCTGTCAACTCAGCCGGCTGTCCATGAGCTAGCCCAGTCCAATTTATTTTTGTCGGGTTATGGACGTGTCCAATTAATAAATGGTCTAACTCGATAAAAGACCAATTGGACTATAGTCCAATTGGGTAAAAACCAAATGGGCAATAAGTGTCCATGAGCCTCCTAAAACATACATTTATGATTTTGACAAAAAAACATAGTTTACAAATTTAGTGAGAAAAAAAAACATTTTCAACAAAAATCAAAATTTTATGAGACTAACGGAAAATGTGATTTTCCGATTTGGTGGGAAAACATGATTTCTCGGTTTTGGCGGGAAAACGTGATTTCTCGGTTTTGGTGAGAAAACTTAATTTCTTGGTTTTTTGACGGGAAAACGTGATTTTCGTTTTTGGCTGGAAACTTAATTTTTAGTTTTGACGGAAAAACTTAATTTCTCGGTTTGGGCGGGAAAATTTAATTTCTCGTTTTTAGCGAGAAAACATGATTTCTCGGTTTTGGCTGAAAAACATAATTTCTCAGTTTTGGTGTGAAACATGATTTCTCGGTTTTGGTAGGAAAATATGATTTCTCGGTTTTGGCGCAAAAAACTTAATTTCTCGGTTTTGGAGGGAAAAAATTACTCTTTTTTGGCCGGAAAACATGATTTCTCGGTTTTGGCGGGAAAAACATGATTTCTCATTTTTTGTTTAGTGGAAAAACGTAATTTCTCGGTTTTGACCGAAAAACGTGATTTCTCGATTTTGGCGAAAAAACATGATTTTCTCGTTTTTGTCGAAAAAACTTAATTTCTCGGTTTTGACAGAAAACGTGATTTTTGGATTTTTTTTTTGTTTTCAAGTCAATTAACTTCGTTTTTAGTTTTGTTTTATTTATTTCGGTTACAAAAATATTAGTATAAAACATAAAACAAATTATTATTTAACACTAAGTTATCAAACGTAAAATTAAACATCACAATAAATATAAAATATACAATTCAATAATTTTATATTATATCTTTGAATTTAATATAAAAATTGTAGATAATTTTTTTTTTGATGACAATGTTTGAGATTCATATTTTATTCTTTTATTGCTAATTAGTTTTACTCATTTATAAATAAAATATTTAAAATTATATTTAGTTATAGGTTAGATGATTAAATATCTTAAATTTTAATATTATTAATATATATAGTTAATTTAATTAATTAATTAAAATATATACCATGTGTTGATGAAACCTTTAAGTGAATAGCTGAGACATATATTGTAGTTTGATCAGGTCGGTTTACGTTCAGTTAAATCGGTTAGGGTTTTTTGCTCATTAAAAACGCATCTTAAAAAATATTCGGCGGGTTGGATTTCGTAAGATTTTTTAATGAAAAATTTTTATTGATCGATTAAATTTGTTCACATGGACATGTTAATTTGTAAATTGTTTTGAAATATGGTGACGTGGATCTAGAGAGTTCAACATTAGAAAGAGGAGAAGGATCTGGAGAGTAGAAACGAGGAGAAGGAGCTAGAAGTTATGAGAGTATATAAACATAACTTGTCTCCTTCGTTATCAATCAACCCTCTTTGATAAAACCCTAGAACGATCATCAACAATGGCGGACGCAGAGACCTTCGCATTCCAGGCGGAGATCAACCAGTTGCTATCGCTCATCATCAACACATTCTACAGCAACAAGGAGATCTTCTTCGTGAACTCATCAGCAACTCCTCCGACGTACGTCTCTCTCTCTCTCTTGCCTTTTAGAATAGCCTTGATTAGGGTTTAGAGTCGCTCTCTGATTCTGATGATTGATTGTAACAACAGGCTAAATAAGCTAGAACAGACTATAACAACATTAGATAACAAACTATGAAAAAACAAAGCCAAAATTATAAGAAAAAATCCTTTTAGAAAAAAAGTTTGTTATAACAATAGAAGACCTAGAAAATCATTTTGGAAAAAGAATCAAAGGATTCAATGATAGAAAATCAACAAACATAATAAGAATCAGATAAAAAAAAAAAAAAAAGAGGGAGGTGCATATATCTCGAAAACAATGGATAAACACATGGAAGAATTAAGAGAAATGCTAAAAAATATTACATTAATAGACAATCCTCAGCAACTTGAACAAAACGAAATAATAATCGATCACTCTTTCCTCATCAGAAGAAGAACCGTCTTGTCCTTTTATAAATCCTGTAGAAGGAGAAACAAGCGGTATACAAGAAACGATAGATGAAAAACCAAACATTAAAAATTGATGATAGCTATAAAAATAAACGAGGATGCTTTAGATCCCAAAACAGGACAACTTCTCAGTCTAAAACTTTTAGTAAACCGTAGGTCATAGGTCATTTGATCATAGTCTCCGTCTAAAGACTTTTTAATAAGTCGTGGGTCATTTGATCATAGTTTTTTTCTAAAGACTTATGGTAAGCTGTGGGTCATTTGATCATAGTCTCTGTCTAAAAACTTTTAGTAACTCTTGGTCATTTGGTCATAGTCTCACTCTAAAGACTTTTAGTAAGAAAATGGGTCATGGCGTCATTTGATCATAGTCCTTTGTCTAAAGACTTTTTAGTAAACCGTGGGTCATGGTCACTTGATCATTGTCTTTGTCTAAAGACTTTTTGTAAGCAGTGGGTCATTAGATTATAGTCTTTGTCTAAAGACTTTGTAAGTCGTGGGTCATTTGATCATAGTCACTGTCTAAAGACTTTTAGTAAACTCTCGGTCATTTTGTCATAGTCTCAGTCTAAAGACTTTTCATAAGTCGTGGGTCATAGGTCATTTGATCATAATCTTTTGTCTAAAGACTTTTTAGTAAGCCGTGGGTCATGGGTCATTTGATCATAGTTTTTGTTTAAAGACTTTTTGTAAGTCGTGGGTCATTTGATCATAGTCTCTGTCTAAAGACATTTAGTAAACTCTCGGTCATTTGGTCATAGTCTCATTATAAAGACTTTTAGTAAGCCGTGGATCATGGGTCATGGGTCATTTGATCATAGTCTCTGCCAAAAGACTTTTAGTAAGGTGTGGGTCATGGATCATTTGAACATAGTCTTTGTCTAAAGACTTTTTGTAAGTCGTGGGTCATTTGATCATAGTGTGTCTAAACACTTTTTGTAAGCCGTGGGTCATGGGTCATTTGATCAGAGTCTTTGTTTAAAGACTTTTTGTCTGCCGTGGGTCATTTGATCAGTCTCTGTCTAATGACTTCTAGTAAACTCTGGGTCCTTTGATAATAGTCTATGTCTAAAAGACTTTTAGTAAACTCTCAGTCATTTGGTCATATTCTCTGTCTAAAGACTTTAGTAAGCCGTAGGTCATGGGTCATTTGATTATAGTTTATGTCTAAAGACTTTTAGTAAACTCTCGGTCATTTGGTCATAGTCTCAATCTAAAGACTTTTAGTAAGCGGTGCGTCATTTGATCATAGTCTCTATCTAAGACTTTTTAGTAAGTCGTGGGTCACGGGTCATTTGATCATAGTCTTTGTCTAAAGACTTTTTGTAAGCCGTAGATCATTTGATCATAGTCTCTGTCTAAAGACTTTTTAGTAAGCCGTAGGTCATGGGTCATTTGAACATAGTCTTTGTGTAAAGACTTTTTGTAAGTCGTGGGTCATTTGATCATAGTCTTTGTCCAAAGACTTCTAGTAAATTCTGGGTCATTTGATCATTGTCTCTGTCTAAAGACTTTTAGTAAACTCTCGGTCATTTGACTTTAGTAAGCCGTAGGTCATGGGTCATTTGATCATAGTCTCTGTCTAAAGACTTTTTAGTAAGTTGTGGATCATTTGATCATAGTCTTTTTCTAAAGACTTTTTTGTAAGCCGTGGGTCATTTGATCATAGTCTTTGTTTAAAGACTTTTACTAAACTCTCAGTCAATTTGTCAGTCTCAATCTAAAGGAATTTTAGTAAGTCGTGGGTCGTGGGTCATGGGTCATTTGATGATAGTCTTTGTCTAAAGACTTTTTGTAAGCGTGGATCATTGATCATAGTATCTGTCTAAAGACTTATTAAGCTCTCGATCATTTGGTTATAGTCTTAGTCTAAAGAATTTTAATAAGTCGTGGGTCATGGGTCATTTGATCATAGTCTATGTATAAAGACTTGCACCAATCAATCTTGTTGGGAACATTGTTTAACGGGGCTAGACGTCACGCAAAGGGACAATGTCCTCAAATAAGGAATATGACAAAACACTATTTAATTAGTGTCTGCCAATAATATTTTGGCGGTTTTGATAAAATCACATGGCATAACACTATTAGATTAGTATTTGTCTATGATCTTTTGGGGGGTTGATAAAACCATATGACAGAACACTATTAAATTAGTGTCTGCCTGTGATCTTTTTGGGTTCGATTGATAAAACCATATGACAGAACACTATTAAACTAGTGTCTGCCTATGATCTTTTTGGGGTTCGATAAAACATCTGACATAACACTATTAGATTAGTGTCTGCCTATGATCTTTTTGGGGTTTAATAAAACCAAAACAAAGGGTAAGAATCAGCAGTAGAAAGGGTGCCTACCGAATCGGGTTTGCTAAAAACAAAGCAAAAAAAAGACTGAACAAGTAAAAGAGGAAGTAAAAGAGCGTATCTGTTTCGTTGCTTTAGTTGTACGACTCACAGATTCAAACCTATCTTCAGTTGTAATGGCTTCTCCACACAAACACACTGAAGAAAAGAAACAAAAACTTAGAGTCTAAAGTGAGAGGCATTAATTGCAATACATCTAAAAGAACAAACCTAGAACTCAAAACAACCCAACTCTCTGTCGTAATATTGGTTCCCAAATGACTATCCGCATCAACCCTTTAAATATAAGTAATAATAACTTCAATTCTCCACTCTAACAAATAATATATAAAGCAATCAACAATGGTGATTATAAACGAACGCTAGCACAAGAAAGAAATCAAACAGATTCGAAACGTGCATATATATACAAGCATCTACTCTGTTCACTTCATAACGATCCAAATACCCCAAATCGAAAGCAGAATCAAAAAAAAATCAAGAGATCAATCATCACTACAAAAAACAAATGAAATTGGGTTTACTAGATCTGTGATCCACAAATCATAGACAACAGAACACAACTTGAATGTATCTCTCAGAAACAGTCACGCATAAGAACAGAGACATGTGGGTTAAGTACCTGAACAGCATCAAAGTAATCTCTGTGAAGCATTTGTCCGAGCATTACAAACATGGTAATGCTGAGGATTCCAGCGACCACTTGCCTCAAATCCTCACCCATTCTCTTCTGCTTCTCACGCTAAAACAAGATAACCCTTTAATTAAAAGTAATCGTTCTAACTGTAATTCTCGGTTCTAAGAAACAATATAAAAAGCAATCAACAATGGTGATGATAAACGCTAGCACAAGAAAGAAATCAAATGTAGAGAAGCATCTACTCTGTTCAATTTCTTAATATAATCGATCTTAAACATCAAATACCCCTAATCCAAAGCACAATCAAAACTTTTCAAGAGATCAATTACATTATGTAATTGAGAAAACCAGTAAAAGAGATTTCTACTTACGTTGGTATCCTCTTCCATTGGCCTACTGCAAATAACAAAACAAAATCGAGTGTTAGAAATAAAGAATCTGGAATTGAGTAATAAGTACAAAATTAGGAGGCGAGACGAAGACCTCATGTTTACTCGAAGAAAACTCCCGCTCCAAAAATTCTCCGTAGCCAGATCCAAAAAATTAGGGTTTTGTCAGCTAAATCACGCTCCTGAAGGAGTCGAGAGTTGAGAGTACATGGCGGTTTAAAGAGGGCTGTATTTTAAGGCCCATACTGCTATTAGGCCTCCGTAGTATTACACAACTTAAGCCCATTATCTATTCAATTACTTAACTAATAATGTCCACCACCACGCACCATGATTTCGCTGGACTTCCTAGGCCTGGTTCGAGTTTGGATGGGGTATAACATTTGAAATACTTATATATATTTAAAATATTTATATTGACTATTAATTTTGGATATTTCGGGTTATCCGTTCGGGTTCGATTAATAATAATTCAAGTTTGGATATTTTTTGTACTATCCTACAACATCCGTTCGGGTATTTTTATATTTCGGATCGGATAACTGGTCGAGTTTTTCGGTTATGGTTCGGTTCAGATTTCAGGTTCCGGATTTTAATGCCCAAGCCTAGGAAAACCAAAATATTTTGGCTTTTTCACACTATTATATTCATGTTATTTATTTAATTTTTAATATTTTAATCTATTTAGCAAACATTTATTTTTAGTATTCAGATCACATAGAAAAACTTGCAAATAGCTTGTACATAGGGGTCGACACAAATCGAATAGCAACATATTTTTTAATATTTGTGATTTGATTTATATTTTACGGATATCTATTTTCTAATTTGATTTACTTCAAAAAAAATTATGGATATCCATTTTTTGAATATTCAGAATTTTTTAAAATATTTTCGAATATTTATTGATATTTACGCATATTTAATCCATATTTTTTAATACAAGTTAAACTAGAAAGACTCTACAAATTTATTTCCAAAACATATTTTTAAATAATATTATAGAAAAAGTAAAAATTAATGAAACTCTATATTCCATAACTTTTAAAATTGATCAAATTTTCTTATTAAACACAATATTTAGAATTTGTTTTTGTAATTTTATAAATATTTTATATTTATTTCTTAATTTGATACTTTTATAAGTAATTTTCTAAATAAAATTAAAAATAATATGTTTAAATAATAATTATAAAAAGTTATACATATAAAACTCCACATTCATTTATAGATATACATCTATTTATATAAAGTCAGAGCGAATATTAGGCTTTAATTTTTAAGTATTTGTGGTTTGCTTTATTTTAACGGATATTTATTTTTAATATTTGCTTTGTTTCGATAACTTAGAATATCCGGATTTTTCGGATCAAATTCAAAACGAATCAAATCAAATTTAACGAATCAAATGCTAGCTCCACTTATACATTGTGCAGATATTTTGTGTGTATTGACAAGAATTTTATGTACTCTAGTAAGCCAAAAATGTTATAAACTGATAGATACACCCAAGAACATCTCATACCTTTTTTTTTAAAAGAGAGAAAATAAAAAATTTGATATCTTTGAAAATATTTTTTATCATGTGTTTATATATGAATGGTTTATATTTTCTTTAAATATTAATTTTTAATCAATTAACTAAATTTTATTAAAATACTTAGATTATTAAGTTTAGATATTAAATAATTTTATTTTAAGACCCTCGTATTATTAAGTAGGTCCTTAAGAACAAGAACAAGCGTCGTAAGAAAATAAACATAATGAAACAGATTATTATCTGTTTAGTTTATTTTATTACATAGAAGATCGATGGACCAAACGGCGTCCACCACCGTTTAACCCACAAAGCAGACTAGCACGTTGCCTTTTAGGTTTCCCTTGATCGATACAAGCGCCTTCCACGACCTTTTGAACATTTGCGGTAAGACTTCGGACCGGAGTGATAGTGAGTGAGGCAGAGTCGCCGGTATGATCATCCAGCCAGTTAATGATGTCAGCAAAAGCGAGGTCAACGTTAGCGTCAGGCTCACCAGAAGTCAACCCATGCCACATCCCTGGATAGAGTTTAATGGTTTTGTCACGTGTACTTGCTCTCTCGAACAGAGCTTTGCTAATCTCTGGATCGGTCAATATATCTGCTTCACCGTGAAGAACAAGGAAGGGTAATGTGATCTCGTGGAGACTGTCTTCGAGGTTCATGCTCGTTCTAAGCATCTCAAGTGCTGTTTTGAGCCTTGGTTTGTCTTGATATATCAGCTTGTTGTTCCTTATCTACATTTTAGGAACCATGTTTTATTTAGGACATATACTATGGTCTCAAGTAATTCATTTTGGTTTGATTAGTACCGCTTCGCGCTTGACCGGGTCTTTGAAGGCAGCATCAATGACATCTTTGGTAGGCACGATCTTCCATTTTGGTATAATCTCTTCCACTCTTGTTAGTAGATTAATCACTACTGGATGTGGTTTCACCTTCTCTGATATCTGCTCACATAAACACTCACTAAACTATGTTAACGCTAACAAGTCTTGTTTATAACTATGGGGATTTGTGTATCAATTGTGTTATAAAAAGTTAAGTAATGATTAAGAGTAGAAGAAACGTGACACCTTACCTTACACATTGGAGCGACGAGAAGGGCACCATTCCAGAAAGAAGGATCTTTCTTTGTACTCTTCTTGCGCTTTAAGCATAAAAATTCAAGTTAATTATATGGATAGAGATTGGTAGTTGAGAATTACATACCTCAACGACGGTTTCACGCGGAATAAAGCACTTCCATGTAGATTCAACATCACTACACAAAATTTAACAAAAAACGACTAAGGAAACTTGAAACCTAAAGCAAAGTCGCAAAGAGGATGATGACGAAATTTAACTTACTAGTCTAAGAATCGTCGAAGAATCGCTGAGAGAGAGAGAGACGAGAGGTGCTTCTTTGTTTGCAATTGTCTCTTAACGGAGGCATACATACAGTATTACGGAGAGATTTGAGACTTTTGTTGATCTATTAGATACTCCAATCGGACGTCCTACTTAATTTACGACTTTCAAACGTACAATTTAACTTCACCTCTGTCTGGCAAATTATATGGGTTTTAATATGGGCCTAAGAGAGTTTGCGACTAAGGCCCAAAAAAACCCATTAATTCGATTTTCAAAATGTTAAATTCTACTTTCTTTACGCTCTCCTTCGGTATCTCACAGTGTTTCATCTCTGCGAAACTTAAATCCTCTTCCCTCACTTCGTCAATGGCGAATTCAAACACATACCTAACAACGCTGAGTAAAACCCCATCTTTCTGTAGTAGAAACAATCAGAGCCACTCGAAGATGCAATCTCACTCCCACGAGGATCCTCTCACTTCGGAGTCTAGGTCAAGATTCAAGGCCTACAACCGTCTCCAAGCAGCCGCTGTCGCTTTCAGTGAGAAACTTTTGATACCGGAGATTGTAGCCATCGGTAGTCAATCAAACTGGAAAAGCTCTCTTCTGGAAGTGCCTCTAGGGTTCCGATTCAACGCCCACGAGGTCGAAATGGGAACGTGACGGCCTCTGATTCTCCAGATGGTTCATGATGTATCAGCGTTAGAGCCATGGTGTAGATTCCAGGTAAGGGATCTCATCTTTCGATTGTTTTTGGTAAAGATGAGTCGTGTTGATTTGGTAGGATGGAGATTCTGAAGAGTATGGAAGTCCGATTGTTTCAGCTACGGCTGTAACGGATGTGATTAGGTCAAGAACTGAGGCGCTTTTGAGGAAGACGAATACTTCGGTTTCGCCAAAGCTGATTGTGATGAGAGCTGAGTATGCTCATTCTCCCAATCTCACTAGTATCGATACTCAGGGGTTTGTTCTTACGGTCTCTTTCTCTCTCTCTCTCTCTCTCTCTCTCTCTCTCTCTCTCTCTCTCTCTCTCTCTCTCTCTCTCTCTCTCTCTCTCTCTCTCTCTCTCAGGGCTGAGATTTTGATTTTCGGTTAAGAGTTTGGATTCAATTCTGGTTAAGAGTTTGTTTTAATTTCAATTCAGCAACAAATGTGGTTATCTGTTCGGTTTTGGTAATCGGTTTTCTATTTTCTATCTAACCAAAATTTTGAACCGAACTAGTTAAACTAACCATATATCAAACTGAAATTGACAAAATTTCTCTGCAGTCAAGCTTTTAATCAAATTTAAACCTTAACCGAATTTGATTAATTTCGGTGAAAAATTCATTAAACCAAATTTGCTTGGTTTAGTTTGGTATTATTTTGTGTAACCGATTAACCTGAACCCGGAGACCTAGTATTTGTATCAAAGTTTTGTCATTTCAATATTTTCTAACGCTTGCGTGTGTGTGCAGGTGAAGAAAGGAGAGCCTGAAACCCCACCTGGTGAGATTTTATCCATGGTCAAGTCACTGGCTATCCCTCCACATCAGATTCTCTTGTTCCTGCAGCAGAGTAGTGTGGAATGGTGCTTTTCTGATGCAGCATCATGATAGCTTTACCGCCAAGCAACTCTCCTAATTTTCGGTTTTGTTATATTTCCTTTTCTAAGTTTTGATTTCCTTTACTTAGATTTTTTATTTTAAAAAGGATTAGGTTATTATAAACTGTCTCTTAAATCCTATATAAAGGATTGCTTGTTGGCTTTTAAGATTCAGACTTTGATTAATAAAACCTAGAGTTTTCTCTAATTCCTTGCTTTGATCTCGATCATGTCATCAATTCAAGAGCCTTGTGTTGATTTTGATTAAGTTCATCAACTCAAGAAGTCAGGTCTCTAGAGATTTAAACCTAAATCCCTAGATTTGAGTTGAGTTACCATTGATACGCTGCGCCAGGTTGGTATCAGAGCTTTGATAGGCTCCACAAATTTTTTTTCGTGAGCACCATGGTTAGACCTCGTCGAGCACCTGTTCAAACCGAAGCAGAAATCACTCGAGAAGCCATTGCTGAGCTTCAAGCCCAGATGGAAACAATCACTGCCACCCTCCAAACCCTTAATGTTCAACGTTCCCACCCACCACCAGCCTGAGACAACGTTGACGGAAACATAGAAGAGGTAGAAGACGAAGAAGATCCATTTGCAGCAGATGAGGAAAATCCCTTCGCCCCTCTTTGTAATAACCGTGCACTCGCACGTGATGATAGACAACGAGTTCATGATTATTACCAATGGGAAAAAGGTTTTAAAACAGAGATACCAAAGTTTCATGGAAACACTTATGCCGAAGATTTGCTTGATTGGATAGTCACAGTGGAAGAGATTTTGGAGTTCAAGAGAAGCACCAATGGAGCACTGTTGTTCCGGTTTTGACAATGCGTTTTCGCGGTAGAGCTGCAGGCCATGGTGGACACAATTGAAAGCAACTCGGACCTCGACTCGGAAAAACCAAAGTTCCTTGCTTGGACAAAAATAAAATCGAAGCTCAAGAGACTTTCCTTACCCTACAATATGATCAACTTATGTTCCAACGTTTACATAATATTCGACAAGGAACACGTTCCGTGGCAGAATACTCAACGGAATTTTTCTTATTGCTGACTCGCGTTGACATTCATGATTCAGAACGACAACTCGTGGCTCGTTTCACTGCTGGTCTTCGCCAACAAATCCCACCACACCATCAATCTATTTAATCCATTTCATTATCCGAAGCTCACCAGCAAGCACTTACCATTGAGTCAAAACTAAGAACAAATTTTCGTGGACCAATGCACGACAAACCCGTCCTGCTTTCACAACAACAGAGCTGTAACCCTACGGATTGATACACCGCCGCAGAAACCTGATGCTGCAATTGTCCCTTTGCAAGGACAAGACACCAACACGACCATCGTCACTCCGATGTTTTCTTGCGGTGAGATCGGCCATCGACAGTCCAATTGTCCGAAAAAGAAATCGTAGAGGTCTACTGCTCGATGCTGCAGGCAACGATGTGGAAGCCATATACAACGAGAATACTACAGAAAGAACGGAGGAAACTTTGTATCTTATTGCAGACAATGGTCCATGTTTAATGGTTAGACGTGTGTGCCTTGCTCCCCACCATATTGAGGACAACCCGCAACGTCATAACCTGTTTCACTCCAAATGCACTATTGAGGCAAGGTTTGAAAAATTTATTATCGACTCAGGCAGTAGCGAAAATGTAATCGCTGAAGACGTCGTTAATAAACTTAAGCTCTCTACGGAACTTCATCCTTACCCCTACAAACTCGCTTGGTTGGACCAGAAAACAGATTTAATGATTACTCGACGTGCTCTTATCTCTTTCTATGTGGGGGGAACGTTCAAGGATCAAATTCACTGTGATGTTGCGCCAATGGACGCTTGTCACCTGCTCTTAGAACGTCCTTGGTTATTTGATCATCGAGTAAAACATGTTGGGTACCTTAACACCTACAGCTTATGTTACAATGATCAGAATTTCACGCTACAACCGTCTCTGCCTGAGAAACAAAGTAAACCATCAGCACCAGTTCTAATTCTGCAGCGCAAACCGTTTGAGCTTGCACTTCGTGAAGAAAGAAGAGTTTCTGATTCTCATTAATTCATCAACTGACCCAGTGTGCCCATGATTCCCGATCACTTTAAAAGTCTAATAGAAGATTTTCAAGATCTCTTCCCCAGTGAGTTATCAACCGGTATTTCCCCCTCTCCGAGACATTCAACACCGCACTGATCTAGTTCCAGATGCTATCTTGCCGAACCGATCTCATTATCGTATGAGTCCCAATGAACATGAAGAACTCAGACGTAAGGTAGAGGAGCTCGTTGTGAAAGGCTATTTGCGAGAGAGCCTTAGTCCATGTGCAGTTCCCGCATTGCTTATACCAAAGAAAGATGGGTCTTGGCGAATGTGTGTCAATAGTCGCGCTATAAACAAGATCACAGTACGTTATAGATTTCCCATCCCACGATTGGATGATCTTTTGGATCAAATTGGTGCTGCAACAATTTTCTCTAAACTGGATCTTCGTAGTGGATTCCACCAGATCAGAATTCGCCCATGAGACGAATGGAAAACATCTTTTTAAAACGTGGAGAAGGACTTTTTGAATGGCTTGTCATGCCCTTCGGATTGTCCAACGCACCAAGCACCTTTATGAGAGTCATGAATCAATCTCTACGGCCTTTTATTGGTAAATTCGTCGTGGTTTAGTTTGATGATATTCTGATATTCAGTATGACCCTTGATGAACATCTTGCACATTTACGGGATGTACTCCTCGTTCTTCGTCGAGATCAACTTTTGCTACACTGAAAAAGTGTGAATTCGGGTCTCCTCAAGTTCACTTCCTTGGCTACATTGTCTCTGCCGAAGGTCTAGCTGTCGATCCAGGCAAAGTTGAAGCGATTAAATCTTGGCCATGTTCCGACCACGTTATCTGCAACACGTAGTTTTCTTGGCCTCACTTCATTTTATAGACGATTTGTACTGCAATTCAGTAGCTTAATGGCACCTCTCACTTATTGCATTCGTCGTGATGGTCTCTTCACTTGGACCCTCGAGGCGTCTGGCTACTTTTCAGACTATTAAAGCAAAGCTGATCACAACCCATGTTCTTGCACTCCCTGATTTTTCTCAGGTTTTCAAACTCCATTGTGATGCTTCCAAACTAGGGAATTGGCGCTGTCTTGAGTCAACGCAATCGGCCAATCGCATTCTTCAGTGAGAAGTTGGTTGGAGCTCGCATACGTTATAGTACCTATGATGTGGAGTTTTATGCAGTGATTCAAGCAATCAAACATTGGAGACATTACCTTTATCATAAAGAGTTTGTTCTCTTTACCGATCACGATGCATTGAAACATTTAAGTAGCCAAGACAAAGTCTCCTCACGGCATGCAGCATGGGTGTCCAACTTACAGCAATTTACTTTTGTCATTAAACATACTTCGGGAGTTTCCAATCGCGTGGCTGATGCTCTCAGTCGCCGCCATTCTTTGCTTACTGTTCTTCATGTCTCAGTTCTGGGATTTGCAACTTTTGCCAATCTATATGAGTCGGATGATTATTTTGGTCTAATTCTTCTTGATATCCAAGCTGGGTGTTCACGAGATTTTACTTTACATGATGGGTTTCTTTTTCATGGTGACCGATATATGTATCCCTGATTGCAGCCTGCGGCTTAAAACTTATTGCAAAATGCATAACGAAGGTCATATTGGACGTGATAGGACCTTACACTGCTTGCTCAGTCGTATTTCTGGCCGATATTGAGACGCGATGTTGAACGTTTTGTTGAAAGCTGTACAACTTGCCAGAGATCAAAAGGACATGCTACAAATTGCGGGTCTCTATCTTCCATTACCAATCCCGACGCAGCCTTGGTCTGATATTAGTATGGATTCATTATGGGCCTTCCTCTTACACAAAGAGGATTCAATTCCATCTTCGTCATAGTCGTTCGTTTTTCAAAAAATGGTACACTTTGTTCCATGTAAAAAAACGACGGATGCACTTCAAGTAGCAATCATGTTCTTTCGTGAAGTATACAGACTTCATGGGTTGCCACATCTATCGTTTTCCGATCGTGATTCTTGGTTCTTGGATCATTTTTGGCGATCCCTTTGGAAGATGTTGGGTACTAGTTTAGACATGAGTTCGGCTTATCATCCTCAAACGGATGGTCAAACAGAGGGTTATCAGTAGGTCTTTGGGAAACTTATTACGTTGTCTGTTGGAGATTCGATCAAGACATGGGATTCTAAGCTTCCACAAGCTGAGTTTGCCCATAATCATTCTCTTAATCCGAAGTTCAGGATACAGTCCATTTCAGGTAGTTTATGGCCTTCTTCCTCGCGTTCCTCTTGATCTAACCACTATGCCACACCACACACGACTTCATGGTGTCGCCGATGACTTTGTTGATAACGTACATCGAGTTGCGCAAGTCGTCACCAACCTTGAGTCTTCTTCATCAAAGTATTAAAGCAGCGTCTGATTCTCATCGACGTCGTGTGATCTTCGAACCTGGTGATCTTGTCTGGGGCATTTCTCACTAAAGATCGTATGCTAGCTCATGCATACAACAAACTTAAAGTAAAGAAGATAGGTCCTCTTACTGTTTGGAGCGAATAAATGACAATGCGTACCGTCTTCAACTTCCAGCAAACATCACCACTTCGGATGTCTTCAATGTACGTTACCTTTCTCGATATGCTCCACCGGACCCGGTTCCTGATTCGGGGTTGAATCCTTCTCACCCCGAGGACCTGATGCAGCATCATGATAGCTTTATCGCCAAGCAACTCTTCTAATTTTGGTTTTGTTATATTTCCTTTTCTAAGTTGATTTCCTTTATTTAGATTTTCTATTTTAAAAAGGCTTAGGTTATTATAAACCGTCTCTTAAATCCTATATAAAGGATTGCTTGTTGGCTTTTAAGATTCAGACTTGATTAATAAAACCTAGAGTTTTCTCTAATTCCTTGCTTTGATTCAATCTTGTCATCAATTCAAGAGCCTTGTGTTGATTTTGATTAAGTTCATCAACTCAAGAAGTCAGGTCTCTAGATTTTAAACCTAAATACCTAGATTTGAGCTGAGTTACCATTGATACGCTGCGCCATTTTCTATGTGGTTGGATGCAGTTCGTGAGATTGATTCAAGCTTTCTTAGGACAATTGTTGTTGTCTCCAAGTTTGATAATCGACTCAAGGTACTACAAATGTTTGAAACACAATCACACTTTAACTTGATGATTCATTGTCCTAATTTGAGTAATCACTTGCAGGAGTTTAATGATCATGGTGATCATTATCTCAGTGCTAGTGGGTACCTTGGGGAAAACACTCTTCCTTACCTTGTAGCATTGCCAAAAGACAGGAGCATTGTTTCCAGTGGAGAGTTCCGTGGACAGATATCTCAAGTGGACACTGAATTTATAAGGCATTAACGAGAATGAGTTAAGGGAGGATTTGATGAAGAGAAATTTCGTTCTCATATTGGTTTTGGGTCGTTAAGAGATTTCTTAGAGTCTGAGCTTCAAAAGAGGTACATGGACGCTGCTCCATCAACACTAGCTTTGCTTGAACAGCGCTGCTCTAATAATTGATGATATACTGAGAATGGATATGAAGATTCAAGCTACTTCCGATGTTACTCATCTCAGAAAAGTAGCAATGCCATATACAACTTCCATTAGCAACCATGTGTAAGTAATTTGTAAAAGCACAGCGTTTTTGTTGCACCATCAAACTTTGAGACTGCAGGTCTTTAGTAAATGAGTTTGAGAAATGACATTTTTTTTGGTTAAGGGCCGCTTTGATTGATGGAGATGAAAATCCAGCACCTGGGCAATGGGGTAAAACAACTGAAGAAGAACATAGCGAGAGTGGCATTAGAATCTTGCCAGGCGTGTGTATGGATATAAAGCCGCCTAATGTTATTTTTAGACTCTACGTAGAAGCTGCTTTTGAAAGAGTGATTCATGAGTTCCATTGTGCTGCCTACTCAATCGAATGCCCTCTAGTGTAAAGAGAGAATGTATGCACACTTCCATCTTTTTACTTAGTAAACAACATTTGATACTTACCCTATAAACTCAAAATTGAACAAGTTGCCTCAATTTCTCATGTAGCAAACATTCTGCTAGCTCATAGCTGGGCGTGGAGGTGGTAGAGGAGTAACAGAAGCTTCAGCAGAAATTGCTCGAACAGCAGCACATTCCTCGCTTTCTCCTCTTCTGGACACAACTTGTGACATGCTAGCCTTTATATTAGGAAGTCTCTTTGAATTTTCTCTCGAAATAAACCTCAACCAAAAATCAATAATGTAAGAATCGTTCAAATGATCCTTAATCTTTTAGAATCTCATAGATCACATGCATCTCATGAAGTCTCTTTGATAGCATATGAGAAGAAAGCTGAAAATATGGATGGATACGTTGGTTTTCATGCTACTCAACGGAACTGTTATAGTCGTTTTGTGAAAAATCATGCGAAACAGTGCACGCAACTAGTAAGACACCATCTTGATTCCGTGACCAGCCCATACTCCATGGCGTGCTACGAGAGTGACTATCACCCAGGAGGAGATTTCGGTTCTTATTACAAACCTAACCAAGCCTCAGGTAGTGGTTTGTTTTGCTTCGACCTCTCTGATACGGGGCATGATGAGCCAATGAAAGTCAAGAAAACATTCTTCCTGAGAAGAGTAAGGACCAAGAAACAACACAAGGAAAAGGAGGAGAAACCCACATAACAGTCAGACGCCATCACCACACCAGCCATGTGAGATAAGGTATGGTTTGGTAAAGAAAGAGATTTGCAATTGTCATCATGATGGTGGTGGAGCCAGAAAAAGAGTGGCGAGAATGGGAGGAAAAAGGAACATAGAGCCACTTATGATTCAAAATGGAGGAGGAGGGCTTCTGTTTGGTAACTTGGATGAAGAAGAAAATCAAAGAGATATCTCATCAAAATATATTAAGTGTTCAAAAAATAAAGATAATTCTATTGTGAAAATAAAATATAAAATTTAAAGATAAGTTCTACTTATATAAAATATATATATACATATAAATTATTAATTTATAATTTGAATGTGACCATATATTTACATAGTGTTTTATAAAAAAATATTATTTTATTATTATATCGATTTGTGTAATATTTTATACCGACCTAACTTGAAACCGAAAAAAAAAATATTAATTTATAGTGTTTATTAATTTATAGAGTTTTCTACTGTATTTTATATAATATACATCACAACAACTTAACATAGAAACCACCAACGTAAACAAACATATTAAATCACATCACACATACTCACTCCTCACCAAAACATTCTTTAAAAAAAGAAGTGGTCTCCATAAGTATATCTTGCAAACCTAAACCTAAAACACAAAAAACAAAAGAATATATATACAAAAAAACTTCTCAACTCACACGTAAAGCATATCCCTAGCGCGGGCCAGCTCTAGTATTTTTATATATTTGGGTGTTTGTTTGATTATGTCACATGTAAAATATCGATTATAAATTAATATAATAAAAATTATACAAACTGATTTAATTTTTAAAATCAGATAGTGCACTATTAATTTATAGTAATATAAGCCAAAAATATAAATGTATTTATCCAAAATGAATATTTTTTTAATATATTTTAAAAAAAGTTATATGTATTGTGTTTGTTACTCAAAAATAAAAAATTAATCATAAAAAGTAAATATTAAGAAACAGAAAATGCATAATAAAATATTAATCAAGTATAAATATTAATTATATATATTCAAAAAGATAGTGAAACTCAAATAGAAAGTATAGTATCGGAAATTTAAAAAAAACTAATTAACCGAACAGATTCCAAACGTGAAATCATTTTTGAAGTCAACCCTTCAAAATATCTGCTTTATAATTTTTTATTTCTGGATATTTTGGTTTGTACAAAGAGCGTGAAGAAAACAAACACTAAAACCCAAAGCCATACACCTTTAAATTCACAACTCTAATTCTTAAATCTTAAACAATAAACTTTTGACAAAAAAAACCATAAACTCTAAATTTAAATGGGCTCATACTAGAAGTCCCATAATATATTTTTAAAGCCCATCAGTCATCGTCTCCTTTCGTGTTTAGAAAGTCGAAGTGCTTAGACGGACGAAGAGCTCTTCTAATTCTTAATCTCTTCTTTCTCTCTGTTGCAATTTCTCCAGTCTCTGTTCCCCCTTGTTAACAAAAGACTACTTTTTTCTGAAAACGGAGAATCTCCATGACGAAGCAACACGCGAACTGGTCTCCTTATGACAACAGTGGAGGGTAACGGATCGTTTCACCCTTTAATCAAGAAAACAAAGGTTGGTGTTTATAAAAACTATGTTGTAATATAAAGTTTGATATTTCATCTTATGGATGTTAGCCAAGTATGGTAATATTAGAACTTGATCTATACCGGTTCAACCAACGTACTTTTGGCGGTTTAGTGATACGTGAGTGGATAAGTCTTTCAGGAATTATTCTTTCTTGTTTTTTCCTCTTGTTACGGTGACTTAAGTATTGTTGTAACAGAGTCTTAGTTAGTTTATGATTCTCCTGAATAATCTCACATGGAGATGTATATATGTAATTCGTACAGTTCATTATATGATTATCAGAAAATTCCACAGTCTCTGTTTCTCTTTATGGTATCAGAGCATGAAATTTTATTTTTCGAAAATCCTTGAATTTGACCATGTCAAACCCGACGAACATAACGAACCCTGACTACTGCTGCTGGAGCAGCAGGAATGACTGAGGTGAGAAGAACCATATCGCCTTATGACTTGACCTCGGCCAACAATCCCGGTGCCGTGATCTCGCACCCACTTTTGAAGGGAACCAATTACGATCGATGAGTGGGCTTGTGGGATGAAGACGGCGTTAACGTCCAGGAAGAAATTCGGTTTTCTCGACGGGACAATTTCGAAACCAGCAGAGGGATCTTCCAACCTTGAGGATTGGTGGACGATTCAAGCACTTCTTGTGTCTTGGATCAAGATGACAATTGATCCGATTCTCCGATCTAACATATCGCATAGAGATGTGGCAAAGGATCTGTGGGATCACTTGAAGAAACGTTTTTCTGTGA
Source organism: Moricandia arvensis (assembly GCA_905132765.1). Taxonomy (NCBI): domain Eukaryota; kingdom Viridiplantae; phylum Streptophyta; class Magnoliopsida; order Brassicales; family Brassicaceae; genus Moricandia; species Moricandia arvensis. Next base: position 30,661 of record CAJHQP010004647.1, on the reverse strand, counting down.
TGAATGGGCCTCGAATCCAGCAGATTAAGGCTGAACTAGCGTGCTGTAAACAACGTGGACTAGCAATCGAGTCCTACTTTGGAAAGCTCAATCAAATTTGGGACAGCTTGGCGATGTATCGACCCCTGCGTACTTGCAAATGTGGTCAGTGTGTTTGCGATCTTGGAACTGCTCAAAAATCAGATCGTGAGGAAAACAAAGTTCATCAATTTCTGTTCGGTCTCGACGACCAGTTCCGACTGTGCGATCAAGTTTGATTGCAAGGTCTCCAGTGCAGCCTCTCGAAGAAGTCTACAACATCGTGCGACAGGAGGAAGACTTGCGAGTTGGAGGTTATGAAAAACAAGAGGTAACTGCCTTTGCGGTGCAGACAAAATCGCGTGTTCGAAATGATGGCGCAGTGGTGTGCAAACACTGCAACGGAACCGGACATGTTTCAGAAAATTCTTATGCTGTAATTAGTTATCCTGAGTGGTGGGAGAGAGACCAAGGACCAGAACACTTCAGGAAAAGGTCGAGGAGGTTCTTCCACCTCCTCAGTGCTTCAAGCGGAGGACGAGGTCGTGGACAACTTTCTTATGCTGATGCGCTAAGGTTTCGAATCAGGAACAGCAAGGTGGTGAATAAGCAAATTTGTATTGACCAATCATGATCAAGATGGTGTGAGTGGATTGACCGAGCAGCAGTAGCGTTCAATCAAAAGCATCATCAATGGAGGTACAGGAAAGGAGAAAACGATTGAAAAATCTCTGGTACGTACTCTTTTATTCCTTGGATAATGGATACAGGGGCTCCTCATCATCTTACTGGGAGATTCGACATCTTGACAAATGTTAGAGATATAGCTCCAGTTTTGATTGTTATGGCTGATGGTAAAGAACAAATATCTCTGAAAGAAGGAACTGTACGATTGGGTGCTAACCTGGTTATGAAATCAGTTTACTATGTTGAGGAATTAGATCAGATTTGATGTCACTTGGGCAGTTGATGGATGAAAACAAATGTTGTATTCAGATGGCTGATAACTTTCTTGTTGTTCAGGACCGCATTTCGAAGACGGTGATTGGAGCGGGTAAGAGAATAGGAGGAACATATCACTTTCGCAGTATGGAGATTGCAGCATCAGTCACACAGAAGGAGGAGAAATCGTTTGAGCTGTGGCATAATCGGATGGGTCATCCTTCTGCGAAAGTTGTTCAGTTGCTTCCATGTATTTCAAAGTCTATTTCTTTTCCGAATAAAGATGCGTGTGAAGTATGTCTCCGCGCCAAGCAAACCAGAGATTGTTTTCCTTTGAGTATCAATAAAACAACTGAAGTTTTGAATTGATTCATGTTGATCTTTGGGGTCCATATAGAACACCTTCTCATTCTGGGGCTCGCTACTTCTTGACTATTGTCGGTGATTACTCAAGGGGATTCTGGTTATATCGTTTAAATGATAAGAGTGAGACAACAAAGAACTTGAAAAACTTTTATCACTCACAGAACGACAGTTCAACACGCAAGTTAGAGAATTCGAAGTGATAATGGCTCAGAATTCATGTGTATGAGTGATTACTTCTTGAGTAAAGGAATTGTCCATGAGACCTCCTGTGTGGGCATACCACAGCAAAATGGAAGAGTGGAATGGAAACATAGACATGTGCTCAATGTCGCCAGAGCTTTGAGGTTCCAAAGCCAATTTGCCGATTGAATTCTGGGGAGAATGCATCATAACAGCAGGCTATCTAATTAATCGCACTTCGAGCTCAGTTCTGGATAATCAAACGCCTTTTGAATGACTCTACAAGAAGAAACCTACATATGAGCATCTCAGAGTGTTTGGAAGTTTGTGTTATGCGCATATACAAAACCGTGGGGGAGATAAATTTGCTGAGAGAAGTCTTCGTTGTGTTTTCGTGGGGTATCCATATGGTAAAAAGGCATGGCGCCTATTTGATCTACAGACACATGATTTTATTGTTTCTAGAGACGTCGTCTTCTCAGAAAATAAGTTTCCGTTTGATTCTGCATCAATGGTTCTACAGGATGACGACGATATGCAGACTCTATGGGCTCCTTGTTCAATTGGGCCAATACTAGAAGATGACTCGGACCGACAAAAAGGTGTTATTTCAACTGGCTCAATATTTGGGCCTACTATTGTAAATGGGTCTCAAACGTCTGCTACCGAGGACTGATCTGAACCACCGACAGCAGCAACTACGAACACGACCTCTATATCTCCAACAAATATCGACTCTCAGCAAACAAATCCCATTGAAGAAACACCGATTCCGGAACCTCAACTGGGCAGAGGTCAACGAAGTAAGAAGCCTCCAGTCACTCTGAAAAATTATGTTGTCAACTCAGCAGAGATAAAACCTAAGGTGATCTCTGAGAAAAAGGTCAGCTATTATGTGTCTGCACATGACAGTACTCATCGATTTTCCACAACGCATATCGCTTATATGACAACAGTTCTAACAACTAAGGAACCAAAATCTTTCAAGGAAGCAATGAAAGATGATCGATGGTGTATTTCAGTGGTAACTGAGAAAGATGCGTTGGAAGATAATTTCACCTGGACCATTGAAGATCTACCTCCAGGGAAGAAGGCCATCGGATGCCAATGGGTCTTCAAAATAAAATTCAACGCAGATGGTACGATAGAACGATTTAAGTCGCGTTTGGTGGCACTGAGAAACAAACAGATCGCCGGTGAAGATTATAATGAGACTTACGCGCTTGTGGCTAAGATGGGAACAGTGCGTATGTTCCTTGATGTTGCAGCTAAGCGTGGTTGGGATGTGCACCAGATGGACGTCCATAACGCGTTTTTTGCATGGAGATTTAGAAGAGGAAGTTTATATGACTTTGCCTCCAGGCTTTCAGTTATCTGACAAGAACAAAGTATGTCGACTTCGGAAATCTCTATATGGATTGAAACAGGCATCAAGATGCTGGTTTGCTAAGCTGTCTACAGCTCTAAAAGAATATGGATTTCAGCAATCGAAGTCTGATTACTCTCTCTTCACCTATGACAAGAACAAGGTACGAATACATATTTTGATATATGTAGATGATTTGATTATTACGGGAAGCGATGTCACTGCAACACAAGAGTTCAAAGATTACTTGTCGTCTTGTTTTCACATGAAGGACTTAGGTCCACTGAAATATTTCTTAGGCATTGAGGTTGCAAGAAATGCTACTGGGATTTATCTGTGCCAAAGAAAATATGTATTGGATGTCATAGATGAAGTGGGTCTTACAGCAGCCAAACCTGCCAGCTTTCCCTCTCAAACAAAACCATCATCTTGTTCGATCGGACTCTATCAAATTGGCTGATCCACGACCTTACAGACGATTACTTGGCCGATTAATATTTGGTTGTTAACTTAGACTAGATTGGCATTCTCCGTGCACACATTGTCACAGTTTATGAAAGAGCCCCGACATGATCATTGGCAAGCAGCACTTCGCGTTATCAGATATCTCAAATTGGAACCCTGGCCAAGGTATTCTGTTAAGAGCAGATGGCGATTTTCACATAACAGGCTGCGTGCGAAGCCGACTGGGCAAGTGTCCTTTAACTCGACGTTCTGTACACGGTATTATGTACAACTTGCAGGTTCCCCTATTTCTTGGGAAAACACAGGAAACAACCAACTGTGAGCAGATCGTCTGCTGAAGCAGAGTATCGTTCGTTGGCAATGCTAACACATGAATTGATTTGGTTGCGACGTATACTACATAGTTGGGAGTGGTTCATACAACACCAGTGACAGTGTTTTGGTGACAGCAAATCTGCTATATATATAGCAACAAATCATGTCTTTCATGAGCGAAACAAAACATATTGAGTTGGATCTACATTTCGTTAGAGATGAAGTTCTTCGTCAGAAACATTAAGCTTCATCATGTTGACACAACAAACCAGCTAGCCGACATTCTTACGAAACCTATTGGACGGGAATGGATTTGCATCTTCAAGGTCAAGTTAGGCCTACATAATCTGTATGCTCCAACTTGAGGGGGAGGGGGTACTTGGAGCTTGATCCTATACCGGTTCAACCAACGTACTTTGGCGGTTTAGTGATACGTGTGTGGGATAAGTCTTTCAGGGAATTATTTTTCTTGTTGTTTCCTCTTGTTACGGTGACTTAAGTGTTGTTGTAACAGAGTCTTAGTTAGTTTACGATTCTCCTGATAATGTATATATGTAATTCGTACAGTTCATTATATGATTATCAGAAAAATTCCACAGTCTTTGTTTCTCTTTAAATAACAACATAATACCGAAAATAAGCATGCATAAGAAAACTAATAAAGTTGATATGAATAATACTTAAGTTCATTATCTATGGTGAACCTTTAAATTCACCACATTTTTTATAATCAATCAAAGTGTCATATAGATTATTAAATAAAAAATAAAATAGCTGAAAATATAATAACGTCAACTTTAACGACGCTAATGCCACTAAATTCTAAATCCTAAATCTTGAAACTCAAACTCTAAACCCTAAATTCAAAACCCAAATCCAAAACCTTAAACCCTAACTCCTAAACTCAAATCTTAAACCCTAAACCCTAGAGTTTGGGTTTAGAATCAAGGGTTTGGGTTTAGAATCAAGGGTTTTGGGTTTAGAATCTAAACACCAACTTTAACGACGCTAATGTCACTAAGCCTAAACCTTAAATCCTAAACCTAAACCTTAAACCCTAAATCCTAAACCCAAATACCATACTTAAATTCCAAATCCTAAACTCAAAATCCTAAACTCTAAACTCTAGAGTTTGGGTTTAAAACTAAGGTTTAGAGTCTAAGGTTTATGGTCTAAAATTTGGTTTTAGATTTAAGGGGTAGGATTTGGGTTTAGATTTAGGATTTAAGGTTTATAATTTTTTTAATTAATGTTAAGAGTTTAGTTGACGACATTGTTAAAATTGACAGTATTTATTTTTCAGCTATTTTAGATTTTTAGAAAGAAATTAATATTTTTATTTAATAATCTATGTGACACTTTGATTGGTTATAAGAGGTGTAGTGAATTTAAAGGTTCACTATATGGGATGAACCTAAATATTGTTCAATTGATATTCAGGTTAAGGGGCTGATTGGTGTAACCACGGCGGTTTTCGGCTGCGGTTGCGGGTGTTTGCGGATGCGGGTGGTTGCGGTTTTATGCGTTATTAAGAGATTTGGACGACTGGTAAAGCGGTTAAAAAATTGTTGCGTTTGCTGAATACTTATGACTGGTTAACTACCAAATGCAGCAGTGGTTAAATATAAATGAACAATATTTATATTTTATAGAATTAAAAAAATATTGAAAATCATATTATTATAATAAATAGAAAAAATATATTTATAAAATTATAATATTTTTTTTTAAATATATGAATTATTTTTCTTTAAAGTTTTATAATATAAATTAATATATGTATATATATATATTTGTATTTCTATTTTTCAATTTAAAATTTAATTGAATATTTTTTATTTATATAATTTTTGAAAAAAAAAAAATTACCCTTTAGCAAACGCTAGCTCAGAACCAGTTTTTGAATTTTAGAAGTTTACAGCGGCTTAAAGCGATTTGAAACGATTTATATCGTTTTGTTTGATCGTTGCAAAACGTCAACAGCCGCTACCAACCGCAAAAGCTGCGTTTGCGGATTGTAGCGGAAAATTAGGTTACACCCAACTTAAAACTCGGAGAACAAGCAAAGACTCTTCAGGACAAAAAACATCCTCAAATATTATGTCATTCTATCTATGTAACTCTGTATTTCTTGCTTGTAATTTTATGTACTGTTATTTTATAAGTATAAATAAAAATAGCTGATAAAAAAGCTTCATTTCGACTTCGTAGTACCAGTTTTGATGTTTGATTTGTATGATAACCTTGCAAAAACATTCTACATTTCCCCACAATTTAATGAACTATATCAATCACAATGGATGCAAATGATGTTTTGGGTTCGAAAGGCTCTTCGGGGTTTCACTTTCCTTTTTAGCAATACAAAGACAAAAGACCAAAATTGTGGTCTCTAGAAAACCGACCATCCACTGGTTCAGCTTAACTAAATTTGTGTGAGTTGGGTATTAATCTGCCACCTTCCAATCCCAAGAGACAATGTCTTGATGAATGGACTTCTCCAGGACCTGCAAGCAAACAACTGAGAACAGACATATAAGAAGACTGTTGTCCGGTGATTGTGGATGAATCAGAGGAGCAACACTTGAGAGCAAAACTGGTAGAGACATTGTGTTGTGAAATTTACCTTAGTGTTGTTGTTGTTTGAGATCAGTTCCTGGTGGAATTAGCCAAAACACTGAAAATAGAGACGAGTCCAGCGGTGGTAACAACGTGGGACCAGTTTCTAGTCCGAATAGCAACAGCTGCTCCAGCCACAGCTCCTCCGACCAAAGCATTCACCTGAAAAAGGGCCCATCTAACTAATCAAGATTTAATATTGAATCAGATGATAAGACCTTCAGGTCATGTATAACACAAAAAAAAGAGAGATGTATGTGGAGACTGGACCTAACCCAATCACTCTTGCCTCGATATCTCTGAAGCCCACAGTTAGTCATCGTAAAGATACCACTCACAATACCTGAAAGGAAGACAACAAAACAAAGGGGTTCATCGATGGTGAAATACGAGAAGCAATCACTAAACAAAGGTAACATCTCACCATTAAGTATAACAAGAAGGGAGATATACTTTACCGCATTGAAACCCGATTCTACCAATTGATTTTGCCTAACAAAAATCGAGAATACAGTTGATATGAGACAATGGTTCAGCTTCACAGCAACAAATGAAGAAGAAAACGAAAGAGCAAAGAGAGAGAGATTTGGTTTAGTTACCACATAGGAAGCCTGAGAAACGCCGCTTAAACCTAGCGAAGCACCACCAACCTTTAACTCATCAGAAGATGAAATTGATTTTTGAAAAATTTTAAAAATAGATTAAAGAAATATCTTCAAGTGTACCCAGTTTACGAGCGTTACGAGGGCCGGCGCAAAAGCCATACAATCCACCGGCCTGAGAGAGAGCATGGAGCAAAATCTGAATATCTATAAAAGTGATTGTAGAGATTGGAGAGATTGTTATTACCGTGGAAACGCGGATAACTGACTCGACGGCGCGGGAAGAGCAAGGCACCCCCGACAGCAACTCTTCCTCCATCTCTCCTCCACAATTACGATACCCCTTTCTCTATTCCGTCCCTCCTACTGAGAAACCAATATTATTGAACCCCATCGGTTCTGTATTTAACTCCGGTTCAGTTCGGTTTTTCTATAGAAAAAATAATTGACCTTTTTTTTTATCTTGTTCTGTTTCTTGTTCCTTTCGGTTTTTATATAAAGAAAAAAAAAACAATAGCTTCGTACCCAGTAGCTCGTAAGAGATTAGTGGGAGAATCAAGAGCATACTAAGAGCATGTTTATCTTTCCTCTTTTTTTTTTAAATTTAAAAATGTACCAATCGCGTATCGTCACGTGTCAGTGGGATACACAGTTAAAGACAAAGCAGAATATATCTCTTAATTAGAGGATGATGGAGACTGTTTTTGGTACCTGGTGGACCCCTCCCCTCTAAGAGACTCATTCCCCCTCCCTTTAATAAGCAATGCTCTAATTATCTATTTATATAGTAAGATAATATTCATCATCTTTGATGAACAATGTACAAATATAATTTTTATATACATTTAAGGCCACCCAAACCAGACAAGGCATACACTCGTGAAGTGAGGATTTTCAGTCATAAAATAAACATATTGGTTAGACAAAGAGGAACCAAAGCCTGTTTCAAAAACTGCACCCTCTTAATCAGATCAGTAAGTTATCAAAAAGCTCCTCCGACAGATCAAGACGTCAAAATGTCAACTTCCTTCTTTAGTTTACCATAAACCTCCTCATCGCAGACTCTGTTAGTGAAACTCTTCATGGATTTGTACACATGATCATCAGACCCGCAAGGCAACATAGGAGGACTCTTTTCACCATCAGACTTTGCATCTTCTTCTCCGTTTTCGCAAATAAGTTTCTTAATTTTATCTGTCTTTCACCGGTTATTGGCCTTCATTGCAAGCTTCACTAAACGTAGCAACCCCTCCAAGTCTTGGAAGTTATAATCAAGAGCGCTTTTAATTGATATTATTCCCTCTCCTTGTTGTTGGCCCTCCCCCAGGTTTTGATAGAAGCTGCCAATGCCACGCGTGATTTCCTCGAGCCATCCATTCCTAGATTTACATCATGAGCCTACAAATAGAGAGAGTAACAGAGAATGATCACACTGGCCTAAGTCTAAAGAGTATCCACGTTGCAAAGCTAATTAATCATATCACTTCATCTTCCATTTTCACGAACTCGATATCTAAGTATAGCTGAACTTGCAAGAGACGTTAATACACTTACAAATTAAAGTAGACGTAAAATGTTAGACTGGTTTTGCGCATAAATTATCTGATTCCCAAAAACTAAAGGAGAACTAATCCCCCTTGAGTTTCCAACTTTTTATGCTGCTACTTGATGGTTCATGTTATCAACATCTGAGGCAGAAGAGGACGGAGACTCACCTAAAAGTCAGTGACAAGAAGATTACAATGAGAAGATAATTTTAAAACATTGCCTGAAATTAGACTATTTTTGACTAGCTTACCTGGAGGAACCATTTGCAAAGAAGTCTGTAATTCATTTCGATATCTGTTAGCCACTGCTGTAAGAGTAATTAACCACTCTCATATACGCGACTTCCATGCATTTGTAAGCCAGAGCATCAGCTCCCACATCTTTAAACTTCTCATACTCTTGGGCACAAAATCTATAACGAAAAGAAGAGGTTTACGATGCTTACAAATGGGAAAGAAGGAATGAATGACGTTTTTCCTTTTCTCGTAGATATTCGTTGTGCTACGGTAAATCTTCACATGATGGACCATTGTCTCCCCTTGTCTTGCACTCTCGTTTACATATTTAAAATACAATAAAATTTAGTACTTCCTCCGTTTCGTAAAAATGTGATTTTGACACATAAGTTCGGATCGGCACCGCCTTCATCGATCTGACGTCCAAATTTAGTGATGCTCTTAAAGAAGATGACTTATCGGGAGGTATAACACCAAAGGATTTCTGAAACCATTTGCTTGTTCCAACAACTTATAACTATTTTTGAAAGTTACATGATAAAATCCATTATACAAACCATCTCGAGGTGGTCCAGTGGTAAGCGTCAAAGAGATAGCACCCTGGATAAGACCCGAGGTGGCCACCGTCAAAAAATGGCGTGCACGCAGGCCTCGTGGGTTGGTCGTCAATTTCGGTTGGCAGGTCCCACAGTCATCAACAATTAAAAATTAACAATTAAGAAAGACAACAAAATGATAACCCTTCTCTTTTATTAAAGTGATAGGCACGATTACAGAACTTGAAAGTAAAGAAACAAAATTTCTATATCTCCTGGACCTTTTCACGCGTAAACAAAAATAATAATGATCGGACGGCTCTGCGCGCGATAGAGCTTTTGGGTCAGTCTGGAAATGTTACTTGCTATGAAAATGACATATGCCAGTCAAATCGTTTCAATGTATTTATACTTACATCAGAACAATAAATTTTTTATCTCGTATTCACTTCACTTCTTCACAAGCCTTCACCTCCCCATCCCACTGAAATAACATGTACGGTGCAAACGGTAATGGTAACAAATTAACAAGTGGATGACTCAAGAGTCAAGCCGTAACACTAGCTAGTCGATAATACAGATCTGTGAAGTAGTTCATCTCGATATATAAAATGACAATTGTGTTCAAATATATATATATATATATTATATATATAATGACAATTCTTTAAAACAGATTTTTTTTAAAAATTTCGTCACAAAATGGATCAAAATAGATTTTTTTTTTCCAAATTTTAATATTTTTTTTTTAATTTTAAACCTCAACTCCAAAACACAATCTCATAATTTTAAACCTTAAGTCAAGATTAGTTTGACCATTTTTTCTTTTAAAAACTTTTTTTGTGATAAATTTTCTTTCAGTGATATCTTAAAGTATTTCTCTATTAAAAAAGCAGATAGTTTCCTTTACATGTCAAAGATAATCTAAGGGGGTGGTATTTGATTTAAAAGTTTAACTAGATTCTGATCCGCGCTTTGAAAGCGCGGGATAATTTATTCGGTTTGAAGTTTTAATGTAAAATTTTGTATGTTTGTTTGAAGTGTGCAGACAGATTCTGTAACGTTATTTCTCGATCGTACTCACCATTTCCAGTATCATTATAAAACTTAATCAAATAATGTTATGTATAAGACACTTATATTGAAAATTTTATAAGGGAAATTAATATCATTATGTAACCTTTTTAAATGTTTAACAACAACGACATAGTTATGTAGATGTAATTTTTGAAACCATCACATAGATCATTTTTGTGCACATATGGAAGTAGTAAGGTGGTCTCGGGTCAGCTGACCCTAATTTTAAAATTTATCTATTTTTCTTTATAATATTTGTTTGTAACCTCACAACACAAATTTAAATGTATAATTAATATAGCATATGCAAATGATATTAAAAGACAAAAATATACCTAAAAGGTTTTTGTTCCCAAAAATAGCATTCAAAGAGAAAAATGACCTAAATATATTTATTAAAGGGTGTAAATAAACATTTATACTCTTTGGGTTAATTAATCTAAACTTAGAATTTACAGTTATGGGGTGGATGTTTTAGAATTGATGTTTAAAATTTTTTAAAAAATTAAAAAAAATATTGAAACTTTCAAAATAAAAAGGTCTATTTTGGTCATTTTTCCTTTTAAAATCTATTTGTGACAAAAACTTCAAAAGATCTATTTGAGAGATTTGCCCTTATTAAAATGATATATCAATTTTTTTCTAAAAAAAACTAAGAAATATATAATATATAATGTTGTTCCTTTTAAATAATTTCTATTTATTTAATTAAAAATAGCATTTACCTAAATAACAGTGGTATTATTTTAAAATTGATAAAAATGCAAATTATTTATAATTAGGTATATAATATTGTTTGGGGCTAAATGATTTAATGTGGCCCTAGCCCACACTTTTCTTTTGAATAAATTGGTTTATTGTTTACAAATTTGGTTTTGGACTAATTCTTTAAAGATAACGTTATATTTATAGTAAAACATGACATGAAAAATCTATGAATATTCTTTTAGCATTGAAGATGGAGTTGATTTCTTAGGGATGAGAATATTCGAGAGTTATTAATTAAATTAGTCGATTTTGAGTATCAAGCCAAAAATATTCCTAAATATTTATTGTTACTAATTACAACTTAATATGGACTTTCCAAAAAATCTGAGTTCAGTTATTTAAAGATTCAACAGAAAATCTCGCCTCCTAATTTAATAGGTGTATCGTATCATATATTTAATAGGATTTAATGTTACACAAATTATACTATGGTTTGATTATTTGTTTGCGAGAGTTGTTATCATATACTTTTTTCAATTTTTTTACCGAGGCTTAAGTATGGTCCAAATTTATGCTTTTATTTTAATAGTAATGATAGAATTTGAAAGAATTCATTAATAAGATTTTTTTTCCAGTAGTTTAAAAGATTTGATGAGATTTTGATGCATATACATAATTCTGTTATTTATTTTTTCTCATGGATTCTAAAGGAATTGACATAAATTCAAGGTATGAATTTTGGTTACTGCATCTTAGGCTCGTAGCAGATATCTTTCTCCAAATCAAAAATCTCTTTAATAGCATCCCAAATGTTATTTTTTCTCTTCTCAGATTCTTTTACTTAAGCTTATTTTTTATTTCTTTTCTTCTCTTTGTTGCATAAGATTGATGATATTAGTGCTTACACCAATCATTTCACTTGGCACTTTTTCAGAATGATCACCAAAGTTAATCGGACTTTGATGGTTCTCCATCACCATTGGGTTTATCTCTCTTCCTAGAAGGCAACTTTTCTTTAGAAGCTCTAGGTGTTTCATTAGACTCTGTTGAAATCTCAATTTTTGATCATTATTGCTAACGTAACGCTAGAATTTCTATAGCTGAAAGCGTACAACCAAAACTACTCCAAGTCCACGAAGACAAAATCTTCAATCTCGTACACTTTCATGCTTTTAAAATTTCAACTACACTGAAAAGTTTCAGAAACTATCCAAACAAAATAGAGAGAGGATTATGATCCAAATGTTAAGAAAGGGGAAACAATATTACCTGGCACTGAAACGAGAGAGACGAAGTGGAGAACTCTCGGCGCGTAACCTCGATGAGGAAAGCGGATAGGCAAAGGAGGAAGAAGGAGACACCATGAGAGAAGAGATGGAGGAAGAGACAAGATAACATTTGAAACCAAAAATGTCACCACTACTCTCTCTCGTCAGAAATGAAGACGATGATTCTCTGGCCATATGATCACCGTGCAATAGTTTATACTATCATTACAACGACCGTATAGAGGCGTGAGTTACAACTCTGTGTATGAACATGGAGGTTCAGATTCATCGTCACAATTCTTTGGCGTACATTTATTTGGCGGACCTTTGGAACAAAAGAAGTTGTGTTTTAATATAATGACAAATCTCTTCATAAGAGTAAGAAATTGGTTCTTTACATTTTTGCAATAATTTCCATTAAAGTCTTTCCAAATAACATTACTACAAAATCAATCAAATATTGAATGATACTAGAATTTAAAGTAATTGGAAAATTGATTACAAATCTTTAATCCAATAACATAAGAATTTGAAAGAATTGATGAAATGCATAATTGAATAACACTAAAATTTAATGGAAATTATGATTCCTTCAGATTCCTTCAAACTTCTAGATCCAATACCCCCACCTAAGAGTCAAGTCAAAACTGTTGTAAATCTCGTGTCTGCTAAAGGTTTGATCTCGAACTAGAACTAGAACTAGGTTAGAGAGAGAGAGAAGTAGGCGGCTAGGTTAGATTGTGTCTAAGACTTGTTCTTATTGCTTTTTTTGTATCAAATAAGTACAATAGAGACACACACACACACATATATATATATATATATATATATATATATATATATATATATATATATATATATATGAGTCTATGGCCGACATTCTCACATCTTTAGTCGATGTGGGATGTGCTTTACAAGAGATAAATGAAAGATGGGCTTGGGCTAAAATAGAAAAGCCTTGGTCGATTTGGATAAGGCTGGCCCATCCGAGAATCATATGGGCCAAGTATCGACCAAGTAGATAAGCCCACTTATGTGCATTCCAAAACCATAAGGTTTACAACACTCCCCCTGAATGCCATAACCATCTAGAGTTCGCAATGCGTTTGGTATACTGCCTCGTTAAAACCTTTCTATGGTAAACCCAAAACCCAATGTGGTAAAAAGGGAAGCCATAGACAGGAAAAAGAGTACAGCCGCATTACTCCCCCTGAAGTGAACATCACTGAAGGCTTTTCGATGATCGCATACCAATCTGGAACATAAGCTTCTTGAGCGTGCAAGTTGGTAATGCCTTGGTGAAGAGGTCGGTTGAGTTCTCACTTGATCTGACTTGGAGTACCTTGACCTCTCCTTCTTTCTGTAGATCATGGGTGAAGAAGAACTTAGGGAGAACATGCTTAGTCTTGTCACTCTTGATGTATCCATCCTTGAGTTAGGCTATGCAGGCCGCATTATCTTCATAAAGGATGGTTGATGAAGTCACTTGCAGCCTTGGCTTGTTTCAGTGACCTTCATGAGGTTGTAATTCCTCCATGAGTAAATTCATAACCTGTTTATGATCAAACAAAATTTGCATCTGCAAAAACCAATTTTCCCTTCTTTGGGTTGGTTAGTATGGTTAGTGTAAACAAACTTTAAACCTTTCGTTCCATGTAAATAAATAACGAAGTATAAGTTTACCACTACCATTAGTTCCTTAGAACCTTTCATTACCTTTCTTCATCATCAGTTATATTTCAAATTATGCATAGATGAATGCATGCTAATGGACTATGGTTATGATAAATATAATACTTTGGTTTCTCTGATCTTAATACTTTTGATCATATGGTTGTCCATGAGGTTTCCCTGGCCGAAATTAAGTTGGCTCGTAGGGACCTTGGATAAACTTTTATTGCGGCCATATGGTCGACCGTTTGGTCGGTCATGACAATTTTGTCTCTTGACTGCGGCCCTTATGGCCATCATGGTCGGTATTGTGGGATCCTATTCAGCCTCGACCATTCTGGTCTTATACAAATGTTTGGTTCGATTAAGGTCCCTTGACCATGGCTGTATAACTTAATCCATCAACCATGGCTGTATGTTCAGCCATTCTTATATCGATATCCTCGACCGCAGCTTTTATAGCCTGCTGTAGTCGGTATTGATGGAATCCACATTCCTTACGACCATATCATATTTCTTTCAATATGTTCTTAGTTTTGGAACAACCATAAACCATATAGACCACGATCCTATGATTTAAATATCATGATCATAACTTGTCTAAGAATCAATCGATAACTTGTATCGTTTTGAAATCGATCAACTTTCTTTCAAGTTGGTTTGTGAACACAAGGAATTTCATTCTTATAATGAATATATGAACTGATTATGATGGTTCTTATAGAACTCATTCACTGATTATCATTTGATTGATGACATCATATGCAGCTGCAGCTGTATCAGTTCTGAGATGGCTAAGGAACAAAGCCATTCTTTTGAGAATTTCTTTTCTCATCTTTATGGTACCTTTAGTACCTTTATCCAGTGATTAATATATTGATTACTACATCATCATTTCTTTCCAGACATTTTCATTTTGGATTGTAGTAGCATCCACCACAGATTTTATATATGTTATAATTTGTTCCTTGGTCTATGTGAGTAACCTTGTGTAATCAGCTATGTTCAAATGCTGTTAATAGGAACATGCACGTCTTAGACCATGTGACCATGTCCTTTTATCTCACGGTTTCCCTTTCTCACACGACCTCATTCACTGGTTTATCGGATGGCGTTCTATGGCCAATACGTCCATCTCTTTTCAATAGGTTCTTTAAACCTTTAGACCCCACGTTTTCTTATTATGAGTATGAGTACTCACATGTGGGTTTATGATCCTCGTTTTATGTTCAAGTGCTACTTTGTATGCGCATTCTTATATCATTGGTATCGATACCCTTTTCTGCATTCCATTGTGTTCCAGACATGACATAGTAGATTGCAATCTTATGACCTTTAATACTTTGGTGTTTGGCGTCCCAAATCACCTTAAGTACCATGGATTTTGGCGTCCCAAATTCCATTGTATGGTATCTTATATTGTGGTCGACCATTTTCTATGTCTGGGAATGATTTCCTTCTATGACCTCGGGAATTTCTATGCACCATTTCATTTCCTTCCGAGGTTCCTTTATATTATGGAACATATTGGTCTATCTTGTATAGAATCTGTAGCAACTTGATTGTGTCTCTTCTAGGACAACAATTCAATTGGTGCAAGCTGGTATTATTTTCGGGTCATTGTGTCTGGCATCTAGTGTTACTAGCTTTTATATCATTTGGGCATCTTATCTTTGCTTGTCCGAGGATCTTGCCAAGACAATGATGGTTGATACCATTTTCTTTACCAGCTTATAACTTTCTCCTTTTAATGTTGGATGGTCGGATTACTTATGCAATCCGTGAACCTGGCCACTTAATCTGATCACCCATATTTGGCTCAAAGTTCCTTAAAATTTGTGGAAGAAAGTCATACTCCCATCCAACATATATTCTCATCCTCAATCCTCTATTGAGGTTCCATCTTAAATGTCACATATGTCTGTGGTGGAATACTCAAATTTCCTTAAGATGGTATATGTCTGGTTTATGACCCTTGATCTGAGATGAGAATATCTATGCTCACTTATATGACCTGATGCATCTTTAGACATGTAATGTTATGATGTCCTTTAAGCATTAGGCTTGACATGGATGATGTACCACCGAGAGAGTTTGAGAACTCTAAGCTGTTTATATCATGGTACACGAATTTGTAGTGTGTTTATGGACTACATGATTTGTCTTCACTCCCCCTCATGAACATACTTATAATTTCGTGATGCTTAGGACAATTATAGCCTAATGAGTTTCCCTTGTGTACATGTTTCACAACTTGAGATTTTATGGGATAACTCTTTGTGCCTTTTATAATTTCTTTCTTTGCATCAAGTTTGGACTCGGATGGCTAATCTGGTCATGCCATTAAGTGTAATTTTGTGGGTCATAGGACCACTATGGCTTTTGTCTTTATCATACTGATCCTTAGCATAGTCTAGATCAGTAGAGCATATAGGTATAGTCATTGACCACTTTCTTATAAGGCTTATAATCTGAAAGGAACTGATGTTTCCTTTGCCCATTGGTTTAATGTGGAAACCATTTATACTGAAGTATATAACTCAATGGGTCTTTCATTTGGGTGAATGCCTTTTGTTATTTTGTGGTCTTATAATATTAACTATCCTTATGTTATTTAATCAATCACTTTATAAAATAAAAAAAACTTAGAAATATAAAAGCCTAAACACCAAAACATCACTTTATTCTACTTGGTTATCATTTCAGCATATCTGAAGTTTCATGATCCATGGGATCATTTTTGCTATGATCAATTTCGTGACCCATAAGGTCATCTTGGTTGTGATCAAAGTCACCCTCATCATCCTGATACATCATATGAGCTTCTGGATTCTTGCTTTAATTTTTAGACTCTCTTGATAGAGGTCGACCAGATGCTTAGGAGTTCGGCAATTCTTTTCCCAATGGTTTATCATTCCGCATCTATGGCAATGTGAAGTCCCAGGATTCTATAACCTTGAAAATGTCCCATTGCCTTTGACTTTACCACGTCCACGATTGGACTGGCTTGGATGGTCATAAGGGGTAACACACCCTTTGTTATGGCTACCACGTCCACGTCCTCGCACTTGACTTCCACGGCCGCGTCCTCGCCCATATGAGGAACTGCGACCCTTTTGGTCATCAGGGACATGGTTGGCCTCTGTACAATCCTTAGGCTGGGCATGATTTACCTCAGGAACAGGCTTAGTACCTTGGGGTCTAAGCTCATTGTTCTTCAAGAGCAGCTCGTTGTTCTGTTCTGCAAACAATAAACAGTGAATGAGTTCACTGTAGGTTTTAAAACCCTTTTGTCTATATTATTGCTGAAGCAACATATTGCTTGAAGACATTGTCTGGAATGTCTTTTCTAACAACTGCTTATGAATTACAATCTCGCCACATAGCCTCAATTGTGAGACTATCATGAATAAGGCTGAGTTGTACTCATTCACAGACTTGAAGTCTTGAATCCTGAGATGTATCCACTCATAGGTGGCTGATGGAAGAACCAAAGTCTTCTGATGATCATATCTCATCTTAAATTCTTTCCATAGCTCATATGGATCATTCACTGTGAGGTATTGAGCTTTCAAGCTTTCCTCTATGTGATGTCGGATGTGCATAAGGGCTATTGAGTTCTCTTCTTATTAGCATTGTTTCCCTCAACGATACAATGCTCTAGGCCTTTGGCTCCAAGAGATATCTCAATGTCTAATGCTCATTGCAAGTAATTGTCACCTTTGACACTGAGGGGTGCAAAGTCCAAGTTTGTGATGTTTGGCATCTGAAAAGATTCAGATTGTTTAGGTCTTATTATACCACATCTCTTGTCCATTTAAAATCGTAATGAAAATCAGTTTTAAAATCGATTGGACAAGCACACGGTCTGGCTGTACGTCGTGGTACGCTTCATCAACCCATGTGGTTCGTGGTCTAACCGCACGTACTGGTGCGGGTCATCGACCATCCGCGATCTAGCCGTACCGGGTACACATCGTTGATCGTTGCGGATCAAGGTCTAGCCGTACCTGAGGGTACGCATCATCGACCTGCACGGACCGTGGTCTATCCGCATGGTGCGGGTGATCGACCGTCCGTGATCGTGGTTTGACCGCGGGTCGTGGGTTTGTACGGATCACGCGGGTTGTACTGTATGGTACGTGACTGGTCGTACCGTATGGTACATACCGTCCATCGTCCGCGTTCGTGGTCCTATTCGTTCGGTATGGTGTGTACCATCCCGCGGTTCGTGGTTTAATCGCGGGTCGTGGTTCGTACGGATCACCGCGGGTTCGTACCGTATGGTACATGACTGGTCGTGCCGTCTTTCATCCGCGTTCGTGACCCGTTCGTACCGCATGGTGTGTACCACCGACCATCCGCGGTTCGTGGTCTAGCATCCTCGACCATGGGTCTAGCATCATCGACCAGTGGGTCTAGCATCATCGACCAATAGGTCTAGCATCATCGACCAAAGCATATAATCTTATTGCAAAAACAAACTTTCCTTAATCATTCTAGGGTTTTAGGATTTAGATCTTATACTTTTAGAAATTTGGAAAGTTTCCTTTTTAGATAAGTTTCCTTTTTAGGAAAGTTTCCTTTTCAGGTAAGTATCCTTTTAGGAAAGTTTCCTTTTTAGGTAAGTTTTGTTTTAGGTAAGTTTGGGTATTTTAGGTAAGTTTCCAGTTTAGGAAAGTTTCCTTTTTAGGTAAGTTTCTATTTTACGGTAAGTTTCCCTTTGGAAAGTTCATGTAAATTTAGGTAAGTTTATATTTTAGGAAAGTTCATTTTCTGGTTAGGTTTTCCTTTTATGATTAGGTTTTCTATTTAGGTTAGGTTTTCTTAAATTGGATTGATTTAGGTTTTCTTTTTGGACTAGGATTTTCCTTTTAGGTTATGTTTTCCTAAATCGGATTGATTTAGGTTTTCCTTTTTAGATTAGGGTTTTAGAAGTTTCGATTGTCTAGCAGCCTAACAATGAACATCTAGCAACCTTATGGTTCGATTTCAATCTTAGCAATGACGAAAATTCAAAAACCAAACTGTGATAACCTCAACAACAAATCTAAACTTTTAGGTTTAAAAATCGGATGAACTTCAAGATAGGTTTGATGACATACCTTAATCCTTTTCGATTTTTCTCCTTGGTTTCCTCTTGGGAACCTTAAACAATCAATCAAAGAAAAGATACAAAGTGAATTAGTTCTTAGATCTATGAATCAATCGATCAAAACTAAGAGAGAGAGAGAGAGGTTCGCCGATTAAGGTTCCGGGTGGTGTTGGGGTTGTGCCGGCTTGTAGGGCTTTGAACTAGGACTCGAGTTGGTTGTGCTTAGAGCAGGATCGTGCTGATAACGTGTTGTAAATCTCGTGTCTTGCTAGAGGTTTGATCTCGAACTAGAACTAGGTTAGAGAGAGAGAGATAGGCGGCTAGGGTTTTGATTGTGTGTAAGACTTGTTCTTATTGCTTTTCTTGTGTATCAAATAAGTACAATAAAGACACATATATATATGAGTCTATGGCTGACATTCCCACATCTTTAGTCGATGTGGGATGTGCTTTACAAAGAGATAAATGAAAGATGGGCTTGGGCTAAAATAGAAAAGCCTTGGTCGATTTGGATAAAGGCTTGTCCATTCAAGAATCATATGGGTCAAGTATCGACCAAGTAGATAAACCCACTTATGTGGATTCCAAAACCATAAGGTTTACAACAAAAACACGTTAAATACGTTAAATGCGTGCTCTTAACACTCTCCAACACGTCCACATGCTTCTTCCTTTATATCGTTCCCAACTTCACTGAATACACACCTGTTTCTATTCTTGTGGGCTCTTAAAGGGCTTATAAATTATTGGAAAATTGGGCCCTTAATGGGCTTGTTAATAAGCTCAAAGTGTTGCTATTGGATCAATAATACATGCCTGAGTCTACCAGATGACTTGCATCGATCTGATACGAAGGCACTTGTGTGCTTGCGAACGCCATCGAGATTTGGGTGTTTGTGTGACATCATGATGTCAGTTTGTTATACTGCCGACGCTTTCTCTTGAGATCTTCTGGTTCGATTGACTCATCCTCCATTTCTCCGTTTCTGCTGAGTAGAAGAAGAAGAAGAACATTGTGTTCAGTCTCCGATACCAAAACAGAGGATCCCAAGAAGAAGAGACCACCTTTAAAATCGTTTACTGTACAATACCTCGTGACTTCATGTGGGCTGTCCTTGGAATCCGCTAAATCGAGGTCTAGATTCGTAAAGTTCTCATCTTCCAAGAGACCAGACTCTGTTCTCGCTCTTCTCAAGACCAACGGCTTCACCTTTGAACAAATCACCAGAGTTGTCAAATCATTCCCTAGTATACTTATAGTCAACCCAGATGCAGTTCTCTTACCAAAGCTCTTGTTTTTCCGTTCAATCGGGTTAACGAGCTTTGATACAGCGAAACTGATCTCAAACTGTCCTACGACACTGTCCCTTAGCTTACAAAACAGGCTGATCCCTTGCTATGATTCTCTCAAGAGCATACTTGTAGAGAAGGAGAGTGTCCTCAAATGTTTGAGACGCGGGTATTGGATCTTCACTTTGGACACTGCAAAGTACTTGGCTGCACGGCTTTCTCTTTGTAGAGATGCTGGAGTCAGGGACCAAAGCATCAGAAGATTGGTCCAAAATGGTCCACTTGTGTTCTTCTGCTCCGAGAGAAAGTTCAACGAGGTCTTAACCAGAGTACGCAGCTTCGGTTTCGACCGAAGAAGATGTATTTCATTCATGCTATGCTAGTTTTCTTTCATGTTAGTGAATCCACTGTGGAGCACAAGTTTGAGCTTTACCAACAGTTTGGTTGGTCCAGAGACGAGTTTGTGGCAGCGTTCATGAGATTTCCAAACTGTGTGAAGATATCTGATGAGAAGATAAAGGGAACCATGGAGTACCTTGTAAACGATGCAGGTCTTCATCCCAGCGCCGTTGCTATGCAACCGTTTGTTTTGGGTCTGAGTTTGGAGAAGAGAATCAAACCAAGGAACATGGTGATCTCTGAGCTTCTGTCTAAAGGCTTTGTGAAGAAAGAAGATTTGAACTATTTCCAGATCCTTAAGGTTAAAGACTGTGTTTTCGTGGATAAGTTTGTTCTGAAGTTTCAGCAGGTTTCTTCTCTCCAGCCATCCTCTTGACCTTGTGGCGTGTACTACAGTGTTGATCTCTTATTAGTGGTTCTTAACATACTAGTTTCAAATGACCTTTTGTCGCTCGTTTTTCAGTTGTTATTGTTCATAGAATCATTCATATGCTTAGATAAATGCGTAAATAAATAGGAAAGTTTAAAATAAAATAGAGATTTTATAGTTATGATATCTGTTGAGTATAGTTTTGAGGCTTTATCCAGAAGCAGCTACAGACTCGGACAGTTCTTCCATGAGTTCCTTTTGTTCCAAAGCAGCACAAGCCTGCAATAACAACAGGAACAAGTTTTCAAGTTGTAGAGTTCTGAGACCAAAAAGATGGCTGTAGCGTTCAAGGTATGGATTTTACCTGCACTGCATCTTCTAAGCCACCTTCAAGAAATGATGTAAGCGCAAAGTTCATCTTTAGCCTATGATCAGTCACTCTACTATCCTGTAAATTTTCAGACAGCATTAGCATTAGACAAATCATCCTCTTTTCAAAGCAACGCTCTGAATAATCAATCCGTGTATTACCTTATAATTATACGTTCTTATCTTTTCTGAACGAGCTCCAGTCCCAACCTGTTTTCGCAATTGTGAACATAAAAAAGTTGAATAGTCATTCAATGAGCTTGAATCAAGAAGGCTAAGGAATAAGTGTTACAAACGTGGACCTGAGATTTTCTTTGATCCCTTATCTTCTCTTGTTGTTCCCTTAATTTGATTTCATACCTATATATGGCAATATCTCATCACATCAATAAGGACTGAAGATGAAGAAGAGGAGGCTGAGAATTTGTTCCTTGAATGTCGCTTACAGTTTTGCTCGAAGAAGCTGGAAGGCACGAGCCTTGTTTCGTAGCTGAGTCCTTTCTTCTGTACAGAAAATGCGTATACCTGTTGGTTTATGGACTAGGTCTATAGCCGTCTCCACCTTGTTCACATTTTGACCTGCACACCAAGACCACTCTTCAGTATATTAGCAAGTGAAATTGGTGAGAGAAACATTGAGTGAACTTCTTTATATTATCCCCTTTTTTAGCCTGACCTCCAGCGCCACCAGATCTTGCAGTTGTAAGTTCAATGTCCTTCGGGTCAATCACAACTTCCACTTCATCAGCCTATAATAACAAGAGACAGAAAGCAAAGATGGCAGTTTCAAAGTGGTAACTAAGTCTTGAGGAAATCGATTAAAATGCAACATGTGAAATGTAGTTTACCTCTGGCATGATGGCTACAGTTGCTGTAGAAGTGTGTACACGGCCTTGTGTTTCTGTTTGAGGGACTCGCTGGACTCTATGAACACCAGATTCGTATTTTAGCTTGCTATAGACACGATTTCCTTTAATTTCCATCACACATGTCTTGTAACCTCCATGTTCAGCCTTATAAAGTAGGAAGACATTACAAGTTTGTAAGTGATACACATGTCTCTAAGTTGCTATGATTTACTGCAATGTTCTTTCAAAATGCCAGAAAATAGAAGCGTCTTACCTCCGAGCATGAAACCAGAGAAAAACTTCCAAGAGCTGCGCTCGCTGTACCTCTGATACATCCGCACCTGCAATAGCAGAGTGATTCCACTGTGAGATATGAAGCTTTATATTACTGCACTTTCTTAGCCATTAAAATAGGATCAATCACTTTTTACGGTTTTTTTTATGGATATGACTGAAACAAAATGGTGAATAACCATCGGGTTGCGTTTTACTTTAGGAAAATCCCAAGAAGTGGAGATTAGCAGACCCTGGAATCAGAGAGAGGAGCAGAATAAAAAAATAAAGGGAAGCATGTACCTACAAGGTCACCAGTCCAAATAGCAGCTTCATCTCCACCAGTTCCTGCTCTGACTGCAGAACGAAGTAAACTTTTATACTCGTCCATAAGTAGATAATATTTGACAAATGTCACTACTACTTGTCAACACTATAGTTAGTCAGTTACCTTCGAGCAATATGTTTCTGGCGTCAAGAGGATTGGTAGGAAGAAGTAACATCTGACACAAGCAACACACAATGTTACAACTCGAAGATTCGAAACTAGAGAGACACTTCAAATAATTAAACTCAGCAACATCCGAGTGAGTTATGGAACCAAGTCCAAGAGCATTGCCTAGTGACATGATGAGAAGTAAGAGGGTGTAAACCTTAAGTTGTTTTTCAAGCTCCTCAATTTCTTTAGAGAGTGAGTCGATTTCAGATCCTATCATTTCGGCCATATCTTCATCATCTCCAGCCTCTTTGGCCAAAACTGAAGCAACAAACGCAATAAAAACCAACTCCAAGGAACAAAAAAGGAAGCAGGAGTAAAAGAAAAAAAAGGAGGAACCTTTGGATTCTTGTAACTGCTTCTCACAGTCCTTGAATCTCCTGAATACAGATACCACCTAGAATAATCCAAACTGGGTCAATATTAAGAAAAAGATTCAAACTTTGCAGCAGATAAGTAATGGGAATACCTCGTCAAGCTCGGACATGGATTGTGCAAGTTTTTGGTATTCAGGAGGATTAGAAACAACATCTGGGTCAGCTAGTTTTACCTACAGATAAAATAATTCAAACACACAAAAACTGTAAGAGTAAGAGAACATAAACATAATGCAAGAAAGAAGTATAAGGACATACAGATAACTCCTTCCATGTCTTCTCAACAGACTCCATTTTCGTAATGAGGTATGGTTCCTACAATTCTCATCAGAAGAAAATCATCAGCTATCTATATTTTATCGTAAAGTCGAACCTAGCATCTACAATCACTTACAGCCATACAGACTAGTCGTGGAGTCCTGCGAGACGGCGAAGGAGGCCACAAGACTAAACTTACTCCTGCCGGTGCCTGCCTCGAACCTAAGTTCAACGGTGAATAAGAGTGAAGATGCACGAAGGGTTGAGCCATTGGACTAGTCGTCGTCGTGAAGCTATTCATCTCGTTAAGAGAGGTGGTGGTGGAAGAGGAAGAGTGGCGCGTGATTTTTGTCGGATAAGGAAGAAGCGTTTAGAGTTTTAGATGACGAGACGTGTTTGGCTGTGAGGACAATAGTATCTTCGGTATACTAACCGGAGAAGAAAGGCCTCATTATCTTCAATTTATAACCTATCTATTGGGCCTTAAAATCCTTCTTCCGACCCACATGATTTCAATACTCATTATTACGAAAACAATTAAATATATAGTGTACTCATGTGAACACTAATGACTTCATGGCCCAATGGATAAGGCGCTTGGTCTACGAAACCAGAGATTCTGGGTTCGATCCCCAGTGAAGTCGAATACATTTTTTATTCTTTGGTCAGAAGTTTAAAACCTCGGGTAGTTCTATTTATGGGTCTTGCATTTAACCGGAACCATATCCAAAAATACACTTTTAAAACATATCAAAAATACACTTATTATACTTGCCAGTATATTTTTGATAAAATAAAATTTTATCAAAAATATATTTTTAAATAATCAGATAAAATTTGTGTATATTTTTTGGTTTTTAGATCAGATCTTTGGTAAAATTTTCAGATATTTTCTGGGTATTTAAATATTTTGGAAATTTTAAAGTTTTGAATATTTGTTAATAGTTTTGAATCTTGAATATCATGATCTGAAACTTTTAGAAACCAAAATAGTGGATGTTAGTAGGGGTAGACCCAAGCCAAATACTTACCATTTTTGATGTATTTAGTACTTGACTTGTTCGAGTAATAAAATTTTAAATTTGTATTTGATTTATTAAAAATGAGTACTTGCATTTTAAGTAATTGCTAAAAATTGGTTATACTTGAAAGTATTTGTATATTTTACTACTTGCTATTTCTGAATAAGTTTATAAATTATTATATAATTATTAATAATAATTTATTAATTTTAGCTATTCAAACTGTGCATATGAGTTTTAAAAATTTAGTTAGCTATAATTTTATTTTTTAATAAAAAATATTTCTTTACTATGTTTTACGTCGATATATGATAAATATAAAATAAAAAAAAATCTAAATTATTTTTATAATATATTATTATTAATTTATTTAAATTCGGTTTTAATTTAGAGATTTTTTTTGTCTAAAAGTAAAACGAATAATAAATTAGATAATAAGTCACAAGTAGCACATGTTTTCTTTTTAGTAATTTGTATTTATCTTGTACTTGCAAGTAACTAAAATAAAACTATTTGATATTCGACTTTAACAAATGAGTACTCGACTTTAAGAGCTAAGTATGAATCAAGTAACAAGTATAAGCCAACTAGCCAGTAATTCGTGTCCACCCTTAGATGTTAGTGGTTTTTAGACAAATGGATCTGGATCAACTCAGACCCGAGATTGATCCGAATTGACCCTGACAAATTTTAATTAGCGTATTGAATATTACTATTTAAGATTTGAAGGAAAGGGATGTGATGAGACCCGACCTAAGAACCTGAAAGCCCAAGCCTAGTTGGAACGGCATCTTTTGTTTGTTTTCTTTTTGTTGTTGAAAGGAGTCTCGTTTGGTAACATCAAGCAGCAGCAGCTCCTCTGCAGTTTCATCTATTTCCGGCGACGATGTCTATATACAGGATCGCTAGAGCCTTACCCTTCTCGGGTCTCTTCAGGTTCGTTCAACTTCATCTTCTATTTCCTTGTTCCAAATTGCTCCCCCGGTGATGAAGATGTGACTGATTTATCTCGTATAATTGATTGCATGTCGGCGTTAAACATGAAAAGATTCGAGCTTTGAACATGAGATTGTTGCTAAGGTTTCATTTTACAGGCAACTTGAGAAAGAAGCCGAAACTGTGATCAGTGTCCTGCAAACCTGGTCCATTGGGAATCATAAAACACAAGTTCACGACTCAAGAGATTCGTCAGGCAAAAGCTACTGTCTGTAGAGCAGTAGCTAATTGGCGAAGACATTCTTAGCTTTTGGGCATGCAAGTGGCATATTTAATTATTTCATAGTCTATAAGTGATAAAAGTGAGTATATTTCCCACTTTTGTTTCCCTTCATTTTCATGGTTGATGAATAAAATTGCCTTTCATTTTGTTAAACATCGATGAAAAAGCAAGTGTTTCTCTGTTAGTTATGAAGGATACCGTTTTTATGCGTACATTGATTTGATATAACAAGTATGGTTATTAGAATACACAAGTTATTCATTGTGTGACTACTACACACTTGCACTTGTTGAAAACATAAAAGTGCCTTGTAGTAGAAACTTTGAAACCCAAAAAAGGCAAAACAAAGTAGTATATATTCTTCACATCTTATTATTATTATTATTATTATTATTCCTAGTTGCATTTGGAGTCAGACCCATATCGCTCCGGCTCTTCTTAGCAATGTGGCTAGTTGGTTCTTGACTTGGAGAGTCATTACCTGGTTAGCCCCACCGATTAACTGTTCCCCTATGAACACAGCTGGTACACTCGGCGTACACCCCATTTGTACCAATGCTTTCTCCACCTCCTGGCCGTTAGACAACTGATCAAACCTCGTACACTGTCATCTTTGCTCCAAACCCTGAGATCAGTGTTTGAATTGAATGGCTCATGCAGCAAGTGCTTTTGCTGAAGATCACCACTGGTTTTGTCTGCAACTAAACTTCTTATGCTTTCCATTTAGAATGTATACAGTACTAGTGTGAGAGGGGACTCAAGGATCTCTATGGTTGTTTTTTGTTGTGATGTTATACAACGTAAGTCTATTTATAGTGCACGTAGATGTTTAGAAGAAGGGTAAATCAGATCTTTGTCGCTACTTTACTACCTTTTGTTCCTTTCCAGTGAGGTGCCCTTTGGCGTTCACTAAAAACTGCATGAACTTAAGATTCTTTCATTTTTTTCAAATATCAGAACCAAGTGGCATATACAGTTCATGAGAATCTTCTTCTTTTTTTAACTAATACGGAAATATTCCCTTGCCAATGGTTTAGTAATGATCCACGGATTCAAGGTGGTATTCAACAGTGTGATTATATGTATACACTATGTTGCAATATCTTTTTGTTTGCTTTTGGATGCATTTACTGAGGTGGAGATTAGATTATGGTTTATCCAGTTAGATGCCCCATCTTTTCAAGCAACAATGGATTCCCTCCCACAAGTTTCAGGCCTCAAAAGATTGTGTGACCTGAGAGTCTAGAGAGCAAGTGGTTGTATGATCTTGCAACCATTTTTTTCAAGTTGTGTCTTCACTTTCTTCCGAGTTATCTGAA
This sequence comes from Moricandia arvensis, assembly GCA_905132765.1. Lineage (NCBI taxonomy): Eukaryota > Viridiplantae > Streptophyta > Magnoliopsida > Brassicales > Brassicaceae > Moricandia > Moricandia arvensis. The sequence goes on along the minus strand of CAJHQP010004647.1, from coordinate 3,412 downwards.
TGTGAGAGTTTTTCTTAACTCTTAAAGAGTCTTATTACTTGTCTGTATTTGACTCACTAAAGATAAGAACCCACCAATCCATTTATGTGGATTCTTGAAACCAGATTTGGAAAAATCCACAGAAATGAGGAATCTTTGGTAGATTCGGTGATGAGGCCATGGTGTCATGTTTTTCACCATGATTGACTTATGATCATGGGTGATAATAACAATAGCATAGATTCTCTTCCACATCTCTGGAACAATCTACCAAATTGGCTCCCAGAATTGCCCAAAGGTCATCATAATATGTTCTTAGTGTCATCTTCTCCGCAGAACTGCTACATTCTTGTTATGTAATGAAAACTTGGAACTGTAATTAGAACAAAGTATGCTTCCAGTTGCACAAAGAAAAAAATTGAAGTTACAGGTAAAGGTTCTTTGAAAGCCAAGAAACATTAAACAAGAATAGAATTTCAGCTAAAACTTTTGATACAAACAATAGTACTCGTGAGAGAAAAGCTCATTATCCATCATGAGGTGATGTTCTTGACGAGCACGAGAGAGTTATAATGTTCACCGAGGCCAAAAGCATGCCGGTGATATGATAACATGAGGCCTCAAGTCATTGCTTGACTTATACTCTTTACCCATTTCAACATCAGGGAAAACGATCCTGAAAACACCATTATGTGTTTCCTCAAGCAATGTGTCAACGCCCCTAGCTCCAACTGACCGCCCCAAGCTGCCCGTTGACTCGACTTCTCTGCAGTATTTCTCAAACCGCTCCTCTGCAGACTCGGTTTCTGATAAGAAAAAGGGATGAAATCTGTTTTGTGCTCTCTCATGTATGCAGCAGCCATTTCTCTTAGCTTCTGGTACGTGTAAGGAGATGCACCGCCCGAGAGACGGGCAAGCTGGTTTTCTACTGCTCGGTAAAGGCAATGTCCGTCTGGTTTGATCTCACTGACGGTTAACCCCAGCGGTTTAAGCTTCTTTTCCAGCTTTAGGTTCTCGACCATACGATCACTTGTCACATTGCTTTGCTCCTCTTTGATTCTCTGCTCTCTATCCGCTTCTTCCTTGGCTCGTTTCTCGCGCCTCTTCACGCTCTTGCTAGGCTTTGAGTGTTCTTGCTGAGCAGTGACAGAGACTCCAAGCGATGGCTCTCACCAAAGTATCAATGTCTCCTTTCTTCTCATTCGTTTCGTCCTTGGAGATGTTGCCACTGCTGCTGCTAAAACCTTGTGAGGCAAGTTCTTTCAGCTGTTTTCTCCTTGAGCTTTGTGGAGAGTTTGGAAATGTCTTCTTCCACTTGCTTCTTCTTAGCTTTTTGTTCAGCTTTGCTTCCTTTTGCAGCAGCCTTTTTTCACTCTGGTCTCCTTGTTCTGTAGTTGTTTTATCTCTTGCCTAACAGTAAACCAACAACTCATCAACAACAACACTTGTGATAAATCAATCAGGTAAAAGACAAACTGAAACTTGCATTGAAGAATAAAAAAACTAAGTGTGATGGTGTTACTGTGTTAGCAAGCATCTCATCGACTGTTTCATGTTGCTCCAAATGGTGGTTTCATCCTTAGTGTCTGCCATTTAAGGAGCCTAAACATACACCACGTAAACGCGATGAAATTTTAAGAGCAAGGAAATGACTTCGTTGCAGTATCAATTTGATCCAGCATTTTAAAAATCAGAATAATAACAAAAACCCAGTAAATGAAGAGAGATTATCCAAAGCATAAACAAGATCGAAAAACACAATTGACCAATTCAATAAATCTTTACCAAACACTAAAAGAATTACAAAAGAGCTGAATAACCAGGCTTCATATTACTCCAAATGAAACCTACAGTTAACTAAATTAACGATTTCGACTTGCAACAGTGATACACAGGAACCAAGTTCGTACCTTTGATCGAAGGAGAAAAACTCAATTTGTAATTAGGGTTTACTGCCAAATAAAGAAAAAAAGATTTTGCCCAACGGAAAAATAACATATAAATTGGGCATAGATTAAGTAGCAAATCAGCGCAGGCTATATTTATTGGACCCTTAAGCCCATTTAGATAATCAACTCAGATCTTGACAAGGTAAGAACCTCCATATTATTCAATTTATTCTGTCAACTCTGGCTTGGATTCTTGTTAAAGAGAGAAAAGAATCCGATCTATAAATATGGTCTAGGTGAGACCTTAAAAAATAAATATCAATATTCATTTTTGGGCAAATCTCTCAAATAACATTTTTGAAGTTTTTTGTCACAAAAATAGACATTGAGAGAAAAACGACAAAATAGACTTTTTTTATTTTTGAAAATTTAATTTTTTTTAATTTTTAAACCTCAACTCCAAACTGCCCCTCACCCCATAACTCTAACCCTAAGTTTAAATTAGTTAACCAAATGTATAAATATATATTTACATCTTTTAATAAAATTATTTTTGTCATTTTTCTCTTGAGTGCTCTTTTTTGGGACAAAAACTTTTTTGTTCTATTTTAATCTTTATCTCTTCATTTTTATTAATTCGAGAATGCTTTATTAATTATCAAAAATAGTCGATTGTTATCGCAGATGATATGATATTTGTAAAATAAGCTACAAAAGTGATTTGTTCCATTGTGTGGGATTGTTTGTTTAGCAAGCATTCAAACTCATGTTAATCCAAGTCTCTAGAATTTTTTGAATTTTCTTGTCTGCCATCAGCCCAATGTCTCCTAAATGATAATTATATAGAATGAATTTCTAATTAGAAATAGGATTCGATTACAAGCATATTCAAAGAAAAACCTCTTAATTTACGTACTACAGAAGTTCCTTCACCCGCACCGCACATAACCCGACACATTCTGCTATTCCTTTTTTGGTAAACTTTGGAATCGATTCCCGTTCTCAACCGTAGGTAACGGTCACAAGAAAAGTGCAGGTTCTCCTCGTTATCTCGGATGCCGGGAGTTCCCGTGTCGCTTTCGGAGTAAGCTATGGTTTCGATGATCTCCTCAATACTTATAACTGTCACCTTCGTTAAGCACACACGACGCAGTATGAGAAGGATTAAGAACACAAACCGTTGAAAACCAATCGTAATCGCGCTGTGCAACCTCCGAGTACACGAACCGGATAGTGGACTAATGACACAAGGACCTTATTCACCATCACAAGCAAAGTCGGGAATGAGAAACGTCACAACTCTAGTAATAGAACACTCGATGACCTGCAAAAATCAAGCGAAGTAACACTACCTTGGAAGCCAAATGAAATCCACAGGCACTGATGCACGCAACTCCGATAGTGTCTCCACGGGCCAATAGACCCGCTGACAAGAAGAGACGTACAGAACCATCGCCAATCGCCGCCTAGAAGACCTAAAGAACAGTTATTCTTACCGACGCCTTGTGTTAAGTTGCACGTTCTTATTTGGTTAACGAAGAGAA
>CAJHQP010004646.1:0-53260 GCA_905132765.1 Moricandia arvensis | reverse complement strand
GTTTTCACCAGAAATACTCTAAGAGATACTCTAAACACATATAATAGAACCTAAATAGAGCTTATATCGTGGCACAATAGTGTAAATATCAAGCCTTTTCACGAAACTACAAAAACCTAACCGACTCTATAGATAAATCCAACCCCTAGTGGATTTATGAAAATTAAAACAAACCCTTAGTGGTTTATGAAAAGATAAAACCAACCCCTAGTGCGTTATGAAATCTAAATCCTAAAGCTAATGGCTTTCACTCAAATACTCAAGACATAATCTAAACACATATAATAGAACCTAAATAGAGCTATATCATGGCACAATAGTGGTAAATATCATGCCTTATCATGAAACTACAAAAACCCTGATCGACTCTATAGATAAATCGAACCCCTTGTGAGTTTATGAAAAGATAAAACCAATCCTTAGTGAGTTTATGAAAAGAGAAAACAACCCTTAGGGGTTTATAAAAATATAAAACCAACCCCTAGTGGGTTATGAAATCTAAATCCTAAAGTAATGGATTTTCACCCGAAATAATCTAAGACATACTCTAAACACATATAATATAACCTAAACAGAGTTTATATCATGGCAAAATAGTGGTAAATATTAGGCCTTATCAGGAAAATACAAAAACCCTAACCGACTCTATAGATAAATCCAACCCCTAGTGGATTTATGAAAATTTAAAACAAACCCTTAGTGGGTTTATGAAAAGATAAAACCAACCCCTAGTGGGTTTATGAAATCTAAATCCTAAAGCTAATGGCTTTTCACCCAAATACTCAAGACATAATCTAAACACATATATTAGAACCTAAATAGAGCTTATATCATGGCACAATAGTGGTAAATATCATGCCTTATCACGAAACTACAAAAACCCTGATCGACTCTATTGATAAATCGAACCCCTTGTGGGTTTATGAAAAGATAAAACCAATCCTTAGTGAGTTTATGAAAAGAGAAAACCAACCCTTAGGGGGTTTATAAAAATATAAAACCAACCCCTAGTGGGTTTATGAAATCTAAATCCTAAAGTTAATGGATTTTCACCCGAAATAATCTAAGACATACTCTAAACACATATAATATAACCTAAACAGAGTTTATGTCATGGCAAAATAGTGGTAAATATTAGGCCTTATCAGGAAAATACAAAAACCCTAACCGACTCTATAGATAAATCCAACCCCTAGTGGGTTTATGAAAAAATAAAACCAACCCTTAGTGGGTTTATGAAAAGATAAAACCAACCCCTAGTGGGTTTATGAAATCTAAATCCTAAAGCTAATGGGTTTTCACCTGAAATACTCTCAGACATACTCTAAACACATATAATAGAACCTAAAATGGAGCTTATATCATGGAAAAGAGTGGTAAATATCAGGCCTTATCAGAAAACTACAAAAACCCTTACCAACTCAATAGATAAATCCAACCCTTGTGGGTTTATGAAAAGATAAAACCAAACCTTAGTGGTTTATGAAAAGATTAAAACCAATCCCTAGTGGGTTTATGAAATCAAAATCCTAAAGCTAATGGTTTTTCACCCAAAAATACTTTAAGACATACTCTAAACACATATAATAGAACCTAAATAGACCTTATATCATAGCACAATAGTGGTAATATCAGGCCCTTATCAAGAAACTATAAAAACCCTAACCGACTGTATAGATAATCCAACCCTAGAGGGTTTATGAAAAAATAAAAACCAACCTTTAGTGGGTTTATGAAAAGATAAAACCAACGCCTAATTGGTTTATGAAATCTAAATCCTAAAGCTAATGGGTTTTCACCCGAAATACTCTAACACATACTCTAAAGACATATAATATAACCTAAATAGAGCTTATATCGTGGCACAATATTGGTAAATATCAGCCCTTATCACGAAACTATAAAAAACTCTAACCGACTCTATAGATAAATCCAACCCCTAGTGGGTTTATGAAAAGATAAAAACCAACCCTTAGTGGATTTATGAAATGATAAAACCAAATCCTAGTTGGTTTATGAAATCTAAATCCTAAAGCTAATGCGTTTTCACCCGAAATACTCTAAGAGATACTCTAAACACTTATAATAGAACCTAAATAGAGCTTATATCGTGGCACAATAGTGGTAAATATCAAGCCTTTTCACGAAACTACAAAAACCTAACCGACTCTATAGATAAATCCAACCCCTAGTGGATTTATGAAAATTTAAAACAAACCCTTAGTGGGTTTATGAAAAGATAAAACCAACCCCTAGTGGGTTTATGAAATCTAAATCCTAAAGCTAATGGCTTTTCACCCAATACTCAAGGACATAATCTAAACACATATGATAGAACCTAAATAGAGCTTATATCATGGCACAATAGTGGTAAATATCATGCCTTATCACGAAACTACAAAACCCTGATCGACTCTATAGATAAATCGAACCCCTTGTGGGTTTATGAAAAGATAAAACCAATCCTTAGTGAGTTTATGAAAAGATAAAACCAACCCTTAGGGGGTTTGTAAAAATATAAAACAACCCCTAGTGGGTTTATGAAATCTAAATCCTAAAGTTAATGGATTTTCACCCGAAATAATCTAAGACATACTCTAAACACATATAATATAACCTAAACAGAGTTTATATCATGGCAAAATAGTGGTAAATATTAGGCCTTATCAGGAAAATATAAAAACCCTAACCGACTCAATAGATAAATCCAACCCCTAGTGGGTTTATGAAAAAATAAAACCAACCCTTAGTGGGTTTGTGAAAAGATAAAACCAACACCTTGTGGGTTTATGAAATCTAAATCCTAAAGCTAATGCATTTTCACCCGAAATACTCTAAGAGATACTCTAAATACATATAATAGAACCTAAATAAAGCTTATATCATGGCAAAATAGAGGTAAATATCATGCCTTATCACGAAACTACAAAAAACCTAACCGATTCTATAGATAAATCCAACCCCTAGTGGGTTTATGAAAAGATAAAACCAACCCTTAGTGGATTTATGAAAAGATAAAACCAACCCCTAGTGGGTTTATGTAATCTAAATCCTAAAGCTAATGCGTTTTCGCCTGAAATACTCTAAGAGATACTCTAAACACATATAATAGAACCTAGATAGAGGTTATATCATGGGATAATAGTGGTAAATATCAGGCCTTATCACGAAACTACAAAAACCCTAACCGACTGTATAGATAAATCCAACCCCTAGTGGGTTTATGAAAAAATAAAACCAACCTTTAGTGGGTTTATGAAAAGATAAAACCAACGCCTAGTTGGTTTATGAAATCTAAATCCTAAAGCTAATGGGTTTTCACCCGAAATACTCTAACACATACTCTAAAGACATATAATATAACCTAAATAGAGCTTATATCGTGGCACAATATTGGTAAATATCAGCCCTTATCACGAAACTATAAAAACTCTAACCGACTCTATAGATAAATCCAACCCCTAGTGGGTTTATGAAAAGATAAAACCAACCCTTAGTGGATTTATGAAATGATAAAACCAAATCCTAGTTGGTTTATGAAATCTAAATCCTAAAGCTAATGCGTTTTCACCCGAAATACTCTAAGAGATACTCTAAACAAATATAATAGAACCTAAATAGAGGTTATATCATGGCACAATAGTGGTAAATATCAGGCCTTATCACGAAACTACAAAAACCCTAACCGACTCTATAGATAAATCCAACCCCTAGTAAGTTTATGAAAAAATAAAACCAACCTTTAGTGGGTTTATGAAAAGATAAAACCAACGCCTAGTGGGTTTATGAAATCTAAATCCTAAAGCTAATGGTTTTTCACCCGAAATACTCTAAGACATATTCTAAACACATATAATAGAACCTAAATAGAGCTTTTATGATGGCACAATAGTGGTAAATATCAGGACTTATCACGAAACTATAAAAACCCTAACCGACTCTATATATAAATCCAACCCCTAGTGGGTTAGTGAAAATATAAAACCAACCCTTAGTGGGTTTATGAAAAGATAAAACCAACCCCTAGTGGGTTTATGAAATCTAAATCCTAAAGCTAATGCGTTTTCACCAAAAATACTCTAAGAGATACTCTAAACACATATAATAGAACCTAAATAGAGCTTATATCGTGGCACAATAGTGGTAAATATCAAGCCTTTTCACGAAACTACAAAAACCTAACCGACTCTATAGATAAATCCAACCCCTAGTGGATTTATGAAAATTTAAAACAAACCCTTAGTGGGTTTATGAAAAGATAAAACCAACCCCTAGTGGGTTTATGAAATCTAAATCCTAAAGCTAATGGCTTTTCACTCAAATACTCAAGACATAATCTAAACACATATAATAGAACCTAAATAGAGCTTATATCATGGCACAATAGTGGTAAATATCATGCCTTATCATGAAACTACAAAAACCCTGATCGACTCTATAGATAAATCGAACCCCTTGTGAGTTTATGAAAAGATAAAACCAATCCTTAGTGAGTTTATGAAAAGAGAAAACCAACCCTTAGGGGGTTTATAAAAATATAAAACCAACCCCTAGTGGGTTTATGAAATCTAAATCCTAAAGTTAATGGATTTTCACCCGAAATAATCTAAGACATACTCTAAACACATATAATATAACCTAAACAGAGTTTATATCATGGCAAAATAGTGGTAAATATTAGGCCTTATCAGGAAAATACAAAAACCCTAACCGACTCTATAGATAAATCCAACCCCTAGTGGGTTTATGAAAAAATAAAACCAACCCTTAGTGGGTTTATGAAAAGATAAAACCAACCCCTAGTGGGTTTATGATATCTAAATCCTAAAGCTAATGGGTTTTCACCTGAATTACTCTCACACATACTCTAAACACATATAATAGAACCTAAATGGAGCTTATATCATGGGAAAAGAGTGGTAAATATCAGGCCTTATCAGAAAACTACAAAAATCCTTACCGACTCAATAGATAAATCCAACCCCTTGTGGGTTTATGAAAAGATAAAACCAACCCTTAGTGGGTTTATGAAAAGATAAAACCAATCCCTAGTGGGTTTATGAAATCAAAATTCTAAAGGTAATGGGTTTTCACCCAAAATACTTTAAGACATACTCTAAACACATATAATAGAACCTAAATAGACCTTATATCATAGCACAATAGTGGTAAATATCAGGCCTTATCAAGAAACTATAAAAACCCTAACCGACTGTATAGATAAATCCAACCCCTAGTGGGTTTATGAAAAAATAAAACCAACCTTTAGTGGGTTTATGAAAGGATAAAACCAACGCCTAGTTGGTTTATGAAATCTAAATCCTAAAGCTAATGGGTTTTCACCCGAAATACTCTAACACATACTCTAAAGACATATAATATAACCTAAATAGAGCTTATATCGTGGCACAATATTGGTAAATATCAGCCCTTATCACGAAACTATAAAAACTCTAACCGACTCTATAGATAAATCCAACCCCTAGTGGGTTTATGAAAAGATAAAACCAACCCTTAGTGGATTTATGAAATGATAAAACCAAATCCTAGTTGGTTTATGAAATCTAAATCCTAAAGCTAATGCGTTTTCACCCGAAATACTCTAAGAGATACTCTAAACAAATATAATAGAACCTAAATAGAGGTTATATCATGGCACAATAGTGGTAAATATCAGGCCTTATCACGAAACTACAAAAACCCTAACCGACTCTATAGATAAATCCAACCCCTAGTAAGTTTATGAAAAAATAAAACCAACCTTTAGTGGGTTTATGAAAAGATAAAACCAACGCCTAGTGGGTTTATGAAATCTAAATCCTAAAGCTAATGGTTTTTCACCCGAAATACTCTAAGACATATTCTAAACACATATAATAGAACCTAAATAGAGCTTTTATGATGGCACAATAGTGGTAAATATCAGGACTTATCACGAAACATATAAAAACCCTAACCGACTCTATATATAAATCCAACCCCTAGTGGGTTAATGAAAATATAAAACCAACCCTTAGTGGGTTTATGAAAAGATAAAACCAACCCCTAGTGGGTTTATGAAATCTAAATCCTAAAGCTAATGCGTTTTCACCAGAAATACTCTAAGAGATACTCTAAACACATATAATAGAACCTAAATAGAGCTTATATCGTTGTACAATAGTGGTAAATATCAAGCCTTTTCACGAAACTACAAAAACCTAACCGACTCTATAGATAAATCCAACCCCTAGTGGATTTATGAAAATTTAAAACAAACCCTTAGTGGGTTTATGAAAAGATAAAACCAACCCCTAGTGGGTTTATGAAATCTAAATCCTAAAGCTAATGGCTTTTCACCCAAATACTCAAGACATAATCTAAACACATATAATAGAACCTAAATAGAGCTTATATCATGGCACAATAGTGGTAAATATCATGCCTTATCACGAAACTACAAAAACCCTGATCGACTCTATAGATAAATCGAACCCCTTGTGGGTTTATGAAAAGATAAAACCAATCCTTAGTGAGTTTATGAAAAGAGAAAACCAACCCTTAGGGGGTTTATAAAAATATAAAACCAACCCCTAGTGGGTTTATGAATTCTAAATCCTAAAGTTAATGGATTTTCACCCGAAATAATCTAAAACATACTCTAAACACATATAATATAACCTAAACAGAGTTTATATCATGGCAAAATAGTGGTAAATATTAGGCCTTATCAGGAAAATACAAAAACCCTAACCGACTCTATAGATAAATCCAACCCCTAGTGGGTTTATGAAAAAATAAAACCAACCCTTAGTGGGTTTATGAAAAGATAAAACCAACCCCTAGTGGGTTTATGAAATCTAAATCCTAAAGCTAATGGGTTTTCACCTGAAATACTCTCAGACATACTCTAAACACATATAATAGAACCTAAATGGAGCTTATATCATGGGAAAAGAGTGGTAAATATCAGCCCTTATCAGAAAACTACAAAAACCCTTACCGACTCAATAGATAAATCCAACCCCTTGTGGGTTTATGAAAAGATAAAACCAACCCTTAGTGGGTTTATGAAAAGATAAAACCAATCCCTAGTGGGTTTATGAAATCAAAATCCTAAAGCTAATGGGTTTTCACCCAAAATACTTTAAGACATACTCTAAACACATATAATAGAACCTAAATAGACCTTATATCATAGCACAATAGTGGTAAATATCAGGCCTTATCAAGAAACTATAAAAACCCTAACCGACTGTATAGATAAATCCAACCCCTAGTGGGTTTATGAAAGATAAAACAAACCCTTAGTGGGTTTATGAAAAGATAAAACCAACCCCTAGTGGGTTTATGAAATCTAAATCCTAAAGCTAATGGGCTTTCACCCGAAATACTCTAAGCCATACTCTAAACACATATAATAGAACCTAAATAGAGCTTATATCATGGCACAATAGTGGTAAATATCAGGCCTTATCACGAAACAACAAAAACCCTGACTGACTCTATTGATAAATCGAACCCCTTGTGGGTTTATGAAAAGATAAAACCAACCCTTTGTGGGTTTATGAGAAGAGAAAACCAACACCTATTGGGTGTATGAAATCTAAATCCTAAAACTAATGGGTTTTCACCCGAAAATACTCTAAGACATACTCTAAACACATATAATAAACTCTAAATAGAGCTTATATCATGGCCCCAATAGTGATAAATATCAGGCCTTATTACAAAACTACAAAATCCCTGACCGACTCTATAGATAAATCAAACCCCTTGTGGGTTTATGAAAAGATAAAACCAATCCTTAGTGGGTTTATAAAAAGATAAAACCAACCCCTAGTGGGTTTAAGAAATCTAAATCCTAAAGCTAATGCGTTTTCACCCGAAATAATCTAAGATATACTCCAAACACATATAATAGAACCTAAATAGAGCTTTTATCATGGCAAAATAGTGGTAAATATCAGACCTTATCAGGAAAATACAAAAACCCTAACCGACTCTATAGATAAATCCAACCCTTAGTTGGTTTATGAAAAGATAAAACCAACCATTAGTGGGTATATGAAAAGATAAAACCAACCCTTAGTGGGTTTTTGAAATCTAAATCCTAAAGCTAATGCGTTTTCACCCGAAATACTCTAAGAGATACTCTAAACACATATCATAGAACCTAAATAGAGGTTATATCATGGAACAATAGTGGTAAATATCAGGCCTTATCACGAAACTACAAAAACCCTAACCGACTCTATAGATAAATCCAACCCATAGTAAGTTTATGAAAAAATAAAACAAACCTTTAGTGGGTTTATGAAAAGATAAAACCAACACCTAGTGGGTTTATGAAATCTAAATCCTAAAGCTAATGGGTTTTCACCCGAAATACTCTAACACATACTCTAAACACATATAATAGAACCTAAATAGAGCCTATATCATGGCACAATAATGGTAAATATCAGGCCTTATCAGAAAACTACAAAAACCCTAAATGACTCATTAGATAAATCCAACCCCTAGTGGGTCTATGAAAAGATAAAACTAACAATTAGTGGGTTTATGAAAAGATAAAACCAACCCCTAGTGGGTTTATGAAATCTAAATCCTAAAGCTAATGGGTTTTCACCCAAAACACTAAAGACATAATATAAACAAATATAATATAACCTAAATAGAGCTTATATTATGGCACAATAGTGGTAAATATCAGTCCTTATCACGAAACTACAAAACACCCTGACCGAATCTATAGATAAATCGAACCCCTTGTGGGTTTATGAAAAGATAAAACCAACCCTTAGTGGGTTTATCAAAAGATAAAATCAACCTCTAGTGGGTTTATGAAATCTAAATCCTAAAGCTAATGGATTTTAACCCGAAATAATCTAAGACATAATCTAAACACATATAATAGAACCTAAATAGAGTTTATATCATGGCACAATAGAGGTAAATATTAGGCCTTATCAGGAAAATACAAAAACCCTAACCGACTCTATAGATAAATCCAATCCCGAGTGGGTTTATGAGAAAATAAAACCAACCCTTAGTGGGTTTATGAAAAGATATAACCAACCCCTAGTGGTTTTATGAAATCTAATTCCTAAAGCAAATGGATTTTCACCCGAAATACTCTAAGACATACTCTAAACACATATAATAGAACCTAAATAGAGCTTATATCATGGGAAAAGAGTGGTAAATATCAGGCCTTATCAGAAAACTAGAAAAACCCTTACCTACTCAATAGATAAATCCAACCCCTAGTCGGTTTATGAAAAGATAAAACCAACCCTTAGTGGGTTTATGAAAAGATAAAACCATTCCCTAGTGGGTTTATGAAATCTAAATTCTACAGCTAATGGGTTTTCACCCGAAATACTTTAAGACATATGCTAAACACATATAATAGAACCTAAATAGAGCTTATATCATGGCACAATAGTGGTAAATAACAGGCCTTATTAGGAATCTACAAAAACTGTAACCGACTGTATAGATAAATCCAACCTCTAGTGGGCTTATGAAATATAAAACTAACCTTTAATGGGTTTATGAAAAGATAAAACCAACCCTTAGTGGGTTTTTGAAAAGATAAAACCAACCCTTAGTGGGTTTATGAAATGATAAAACCAACCCCTAGTGGGTTTATTAAATCTAAATCCTAAAGCTAATGGGTTTTCACCAGAAATACTCTACGACATACTCTAAACACATATAATATAACCTAAATAAAGCTTATATCATGGCACAATAGTGGTAAATACTAGGCCTTATCAGAAAACTACAAAAATTCTAACCGTCTCAATAGGTAAATCCAAACCCTAGTGGTTTTATGAAAGATAAAACCAACCCTTAGTGGGTTTACAAAAAGATAAAACCAACCCCTAGTGGTAAATATCAGGCCTTATCAGGAAAGTACAAAAACCCTAACCGACTCAATAGATAAATCCAACCCCTAATGGGTTTATGAAAAGATAAAACCAATTCTTAGTGGGTTTATGAAAAGATAAAACCAACCCCTAGTAGGTTTATGAAATCTAAATCCTAAAGCTAATGGGTTTTCACCCAAAATACTCTAGACATACTCTAAACACATATAATATAACCTAAATATAGCTTATATCATGGCACAATAGTGGTAAAAATCAGGCGTTATCAAGAAAAATACAAAACCCTAATCGACTGTATAGGTAAATCCAACCCCTAGAGGGTTTATGAAAAGATAAAACCAACCCTTAGTGGGTTTATGAAAAGATAAAACCAACTCCTAGTGGGTTTATGAAATCTAAATCCTAAAGCTAATGGGGTTTCACCCGAAATACTCAAAGACATACTCTAAACACATATAATAGAACCTAAATAGAGCTTATATCATGGCACATTAGTGATAAATATCAGGCCTTATCACGAAACTACAAAAACCCTAACCGACTTTATCGATAAATCCAACCCCTAGTGGGTTTATGAAAAAATAAAACCAACCCTTAGTGGGTTTATTAAAAGATAAAACCAACCCCTAGTGGGTTTATGAAAGGATAAAACCAACCTCTAGTGGGTTTATGAAATCTAAATCCTAAAGATAATGGTTTTTCACCCGAAATACTCTAAGACATACTCTAAACACATATAATAGAACCTAAATAGAGCTTATATCATCGCAAAATAGTGGTAAATATCAGGCTTTATCAGAAAAATACAAAAACCCTAACTGACTCTATAGATAAATCCAACCTCTATTGGGTTTATGAAAAAATAAAACCAACCCTTAGTGGGTTTATGAAAAGATAAAACCAACCCCTAGTGGGTTTATGAAATCTAAATCCTAAAGCTAATGGGTTTTCACCTGAAATACTCTAAGACATAAACACATATAATAGAACCTAAATAGAGCTTATATCATGGCACAATAGTGGTAAATATCAAGCCTTATCAGAAAACTACAAAAATCCTAACTGACTCATTAGATAAAACCAACCCTTAGTGGGTTTATGAAAAGATAAAACCAACCCTTAGTGGATTTATGAAAACATAAAACCAACCCCTAGTGGGTTTATGAAATCTAAAGCCTAAAGCTAATGGATTTTCACCCGAAATAATCTAAGACATACTCTAAACACATATAATGGAACCTAAATAGAGCTTATATCATGGCACAATAGTGGTAAATATCAGGCCTTATCACAAAACTACAAAAACCCTGACCGACTCTTTAGATAAATCGAACCCCTTGTGGGTTTATGAAAAGATAAAATCAACCCCTAGTGCGTTTATGAAACCTAAATCCTAAAGCTAATGGGTTTTCACCCGAAAAAACTCTAAGACATACTCTAAACACATATAATAGACTCTAAATAGAGCTTATATCATGGCACAAATGTGGTAAATATCAGGCCTTATCAGGAAACTACAAAAACCCTAACCGACTCTAAAGATAAATCCAACCCCTATTGGATTTAGGAAAAAATAAAACCAACCCTTAGTGGGTTTATGAAAAGATAAAACCAACTCCTAGTGGGTTTATGAAATCTAAATCCTAAAGCTAATGGGGTTTCACCCGAAATACTCTAAGACATACTCTAAACACATATAATAGAAACTAAATAGAGCTTATATCATGGCACAATAGTGGTAAATATCAGGCCTTATCAGAAAACTACAAAAACCCTTACCAACTCAATAGATAAATCCATCCCCTAGTGTGTTTATGAAAAGACCGTTAGTGAGTTTATGAATAGATAAAACCAATCCCTAGTGGGTTTATGAAATCAAAATCCTATAACTAATGGGTTTTCACCCGAAATACTTTAATACATACTCTAAACACATATAATAGAACCTAAATAGAGTTTATATCAATGCAATAGTGGTAAATATCATGCCTTATCAAGAAACTATAAAAACCCTAACCGACTGTATAGATAAATCCAACTCCTAGAGGGTTTATGAAAGATAAAACCAACCCTTAGTGGGTTTATGAAAAGATAAAACCAACACCTAGTGGGTTTATGAAAAGAGAAAACCAACCCCTAGTGGGTTGATGAATTCTAAATATTAAAGATAATGGTTTTTCACCCGAAATACTCTAAGACATACTCTAAACATATATAATAGAACCTAAATAGAGCTTATATCATCGCAAAATAGTGGTAAATATCAGGCCTTATCAGAAAAATACAAAAACCCTAACTGACTCTATAGATAAATCCAACCCCTATTGGGTTTATGAAAAAAATAAAACCAACCCTTAGTGGGTTTATGAAAAGATAAAACCAACCCCTAGTGGGTTTATGAAATCTAAATCCTAAAGCTAATGGGTTTTCACCTGAAATACTCTAAGACATACTCTAAACACATATAATAGAACCTAAATAGAGCTTATATCATGGAAAAATAGTGGTAAATACTAGGCCTTATCCGAAAACTACAAAAATTCTAACCGTCTCAATAGGTAAATCCAAACCCTAGTGGTTTTATGAAAGATAAAACCAACCCTTAGTGGGTTTACAAAGAGATAAAACCAACCGCTAGTGGTAAATATCAGGCCTTATCAGGAAAGTACAAAAACCCTAACCGACTCAATAGATAAATCCAACCCCTAATGGGTTTATGAAAAGATAAAACCAATCCTAGTGGGTTTATGAAAAGATAAAACCAACCCCTAGTAGGTTTATGAAATCTAAATCCTAAAGCTAATGGGTTTTCACCCAAAATACTCTAGACATACTCTAAACACATATAATATAACCTAAATATAGCATATATCATGGCACAATAGTGGTAAAAATCAGGCCTTATCAAGAAAAATACAAAACCCTAATCGACTGTATAGGTAAATCCAACCCCTAGAGGGTTTATGAAAAGATAAAACCAACCCTTAGTGGGTTTATGAAAAGATAAAATCAACCCCTAGTGGGTTTATGAAATTTAAATCCTAAAGCTAATGGGTTTACACCCGAAAATACTCTAAGTCATACTCTAAACGCATATAATAGACTCTAAATAGAGCTTATATCATGGATCAATAGTGGTAAATATCAGGCGCTATCAGGAAACTACAAAAACCCTAACCGACCATAAAGATAAATCCAACCCCTATTGGATTTATGAAAAGATAAAACCAACCTTTAGTGGGTTTATGAAAAGATAAAACCAACCCCTAGTGGGTTTATGAAATCTAAATCCTAAAGCTAATGGGGTTTCACCCGAAATACTCAAAGACATACTCTAAACACATATAATAGAACCTAAATAGAGCTTATATCATGACACAATAGTTATAAATATCAGGCCTTATCACGAAACTACAAAAACCCTAACCGACTTTATCGATAAATCCAACCCCTAGTGGGTTTATGAAAAAATATAACCAACCCTTAGTGGGTTTATGAAAAGATAAAACCAACCCATAGTGGGTTTATGAAAAGATAAAACCAACCTCTAGTGGGTTTATGAAATCTAAATCCTAAAGATAATGGTTTTTCACCCGAAATACTCTAAGACATACTCTAAACACATATAATAGAACCTAAATAGAGCTTATATCATCGCAAAATAGTGGTAAATATCAGGCCTTATCAGAAAAATAGAAAAACCCTAACTGACTCTATAGATAAATCCAACCTCTATTGGGTTTATGAAAAAATAAAACCAACCCTTAGTGGATTTATGAAAACATAAAACCAACCCCTAGTGGGTTTATGAAATCTAAAGCCTAAAGCTAATGGATTTTCACCCGAAATAATCTAAGACATACTCTAAAAACATATAATAGAACCTAAAGAGAGCTTATATCATGGCACAATAGTTGTAAATATCAGGCCTTATCACAAAACTACAAAAACCCTGACCGACTCTATAGATAAATCGAACCCCTTGTGGGTTTATGAAAAGATAAAACAAACACTTTGTGGGTTTATGAAAAGATAAAATCAACCCCTAGTGGGTTTATGAAACCTAATTCCTAAAGCTAATGGGTTTTCACCCGAAAAAACTCTAATACATACTCTAAACACATATAATAGACTCTAAATAGAGCTTATATCATGGCACAATAGTGGTAAATATCAGGCCTTATCAGGAAACAACAAAAACCCTAACCGACTCTAAAGATAAATCCAACCCCTATTGGATTTAGGAAAAAATAAAACCAACCCTTAGTGGGTTTATGAAAAGATAAAACCAACCCCTAGTGGGTTTATGAAATCTAAATCCTAAAGCTAATGGGTTTTCACCCGAAAATACTCTAAGACATACTCTAAACGCATATAATAGACTCTAAATAGAGCTTATATCATGGCACAATAGTGGTAAATATCAGGCGTTATCAGGAAACTACAAAAACCCTAACCGACTATAAAGATAAATCCAACCCCTATTGGATTTATGAAAAGATAAAACCAACTTTTAGTGGGTTTATGAAAAGATAAAACCAACCCCTAGTGGGTTTATGAAATCTAAATCCTAAAGCTAATGGGGTTTCACCCGAAATACTCAAAGACATACTCTAAACACATATAATAGAACCTAAATAGAGCTTATATCATGGCACAATAGTGATAAATATCAGGCCTTATCACGAAACTACAAAAACCCTAACCGACTTTATCGATAAATCCAACCCCTAGTGGGTTTATGAAAAAATAAAACCAACCCTTAGTGGGTTTATGAAAAGATAAAACCAACCCCTAGTGGGTTTATGAAAAGATAAAACCAACCTCTAGTGGGTTTATGAAATCTAAATCCTAAAGATAATGGTTTTTCACCCGAAATACTCTAAGACATACTCTAAACACATATAATAGAACCTAAATAGAGCTTATATCATCGCAAAATAGTGGTAAATATCACGCCTTATCAGAAAAATAGAAAAACCCTAACTAACTCTATAGATAAATCCAACCTCTATTGGGTTTATGAAAAAATAAAACCAACCCTTAGTGGGTTTATGAAAAGATAAAACCAACCCCTAGTGGGTTTATGAAATCTAAATCCTAAAGCTAATGGGTTTTCACCTGAAATACTCTAAGACATAAACACATATAATAGAATCTAAATAGAGCTTATATCATGGCACAATAGTGGTAAATATCAAGCCTTATCAGAAAACTACAAAAATCCTAACTGACTCATTAGATAAAACCAACCCTTAGTGGGTTTATGAAAAGATAAAACCAACCCTTAGTGGATTTATGAAAACATAAAACCAACCCCTAGTGGGTTTATGAAATCTAAAGCCTAAAGCTAATGGATTTTCACCCGAAATAATCTAAGACATACTCTAAACACATATAATGGAACCTAAAGAGAGCTTATATCATGGCACAATAGTGGTAAATAACAAACACTTTGTGGGTTTATGAAAAGATAAAATCAACCCCTAGTGGGTTTATGAAACCTAAATCCTAAAGCTAATGGGTTTTCACCCGAAAAAACTCTAAGACATACTCTAAACACATATAATAGACTCTAAATAGAGCTTATATCATGGCACAATAGTGGTAAATATCAGGCCTTATCAGGAAACTACAAAAAACCTAACCGACTCTAAAGATAAATCCAACCCCTATTGGATTTAGGAAAAAATAAAACCAACCCTTAGTGGGTTTATGAAAAGATAAAACCAACCCCTAGTGGGTTTATGAAATCTAAAGCCTAAAGCTAATGGGGTTTCACCCGAAATACTCTAAGACATACTCTAAACACATATAATAGAACCTAAATAGAGCTTATATCATGGCACAATAGTGGTAAATATCAAGCCTTATCAGAAAACTACAAAAACCCTTACCAACTCAATAGATAAATGCATCCCTAGTGGGTTTATGAAATCAAAATCCTATAACTAATGGGTTTTCACGCGAAATACTTTAATACATACTCTAAACACATATAATAGAACCTAAATAGAGTTTATATCAATGCACAATAGTGGTAAATATCAGGCCTTATCAAGAAATTATAAAAACCCTAAATGACTGTATAGATAAATCCAACCCCTAGAGGGTTTATGAAAGATAAAACCAACCCTTAGTGGGTTTATGAAAAGATAAAACCAACCCCTAGTGGGTTTACGAAATCTAAATCCTAAAGCTAATGGGTTTTCACCCGAAATACTCTAAGACATACTCTATTCACATATAATAGAACCTAAATAAAGCTATATCATGGCACAATAGTGGTAAATATCATGCTTTATCAAGAAAAATACAAAAACACTAACCGACTGTATATATAAATCCAACCCCTAATGGGTTTATGAATAGATAAAACCAACCCTTAGTGAGTTTATGAAAAGATAAAACCAACCCCTAGTGGGTTTACGAAATCTAAATCCGAAAGCTTTTTTCACCCGAAATATTCTAAGACATACTCTAAACACATATAATAGAACCCAAATAGAGCTTATATCATCGCACAATAGTAGTAAATATCAGGCCTTATTAGAAAAATACAAAAACCCTAATAGACTCTATAGATAAATCCAACCCCTATTGGGTTTATGAAAAAATAAAACCAACCCTTACTGGGTTTATAAAAAGATAAAACCAACCCCTAGTGGTTTTATGAAATCTAAATCCTAAAGCTAATCGGTTTTCACCCGAAATACTCTAAGACATACTCTAAACACATATAATAGAACCTAAATAGAGCTTATATCATGGCACAATAGTGGTAAATATCAGGCTTTATCAGAAAACTACAAAAACCTTAACCAACTCATTAGATAAATCTAACCCTAGTGGGTTTTGAAAAGATAAAACCAACCCTTAGTGGGTTTATGAAAAGATAAAACCAACCCTTAGTGGGTTTATGAAATCTGAATCCTAATGCTAATGGGTTTTCACCAAAAATAGTCAAGACATAATCTAAACACATATAATAGAACCTAAATAGAGCTTATATCATCGCACAATAGTGGTAAATATCAAGCCTTATCACGAAACTACAAAAACCCTGACCGACTCTATAGATAAATTGAACCCCTTGTGTGTTTATGAAAAGATAAAACCAACCCTTAGTGGGTTTATGAAAAGATAAAACCAACCCCTAGTGGGTTTATGAAATATAAATCCTAAAGCTAATGGGTTGTCACCCGAAATACTCTAAGACATAATCTAAACACATATAAGAACCTAAATAGAGCTTATATAATGGCACAATAGTGGTAAATATCAGTCCTTATCACGAAACTCAAAAACCCTAACCAACTCTATAGATAAATCCAACCCTTAGTGGATTTATGAAAAGATAAAAGAAACCCTTAGGGGGTTTATGAAAAGATAAAACCAACCCCTAGTGGGTTTATGAAATCTAAATCCTAAAGCTAATGCGTTTTCACCGGAAATACTCTATGAGATACTCTAAACACATATAATAGAACCTAAATAGAGCTTATATCATGGCACAATAGTGGTAAATATCAAGCCTTATCACGAAACTACAAAAACCTAACCGACTCTATAGATAAATCCAACCCCTAGTGGGTTTATGAAAATTTGAAACAAACCCTTAGTGGGTTTATGAAAAGATAAAACCAACCCCTAGTGGGTTTATGAAATCTAAACCCTAAAGGTAATGGCTTTAAACCCGAAATAATCTAAGGCATACTCTAAACACATATAATAGAACCTAAGTAGAGCTTATATCATTGCACAATAGTGGTAAATATCAGGCCTTATCAGGAAAATACAAAAACCCTAACCGACTCTATAGATAAATCCAACCCTAGTGGGTTAATGAAAAGATAAAATCGACCCTTAGTGGGTTTATGAAAAGATAAAACCAACACCTAGTGGGTTTATGAAATCCAAATTCTAAAGCTAATGTGTTTTCACCCGAAATACTCTAAGAGATACTCTATACACATATAATAGAACCTAAATAGAGCTTATATCATGGCACAATAGTTGTAAATATCAGGCCTTATCATGAAACTACAAAAAACCTAACCTACTCTATAGACAAATCCAACCCTAGTGGGTTAATGAAAAGATAAAATCAACCCTTTGTGGGTTTATGAAAAGATAAAACCAACCCCTAGTGGGTTTAGGAAATCTAAATTCTAAAGTTAATGGGTTTTCACCCAAAACATTAAAGACATAATATAAACACATATAATAGAACCTAAACAGAGCTTATATCATGGCACAATAGTGGTAAATATCAGTCCTTATCGCGAAACTACAAAAACCCTGACCGACTCAATAGATAAATCGAACCCCTTGTGGGTTTATGAAAAGATAAAACCAACCCTTAGTGGGTTTATAAAAAGATAAAATCAACCCCTAGTGGGTTTATGAAATCTAAATGCTAAAGCTAATGGATTTTCACCCGAAATAATCTAAGACATAATCTAAACACATATAATAGAACCTAAATAGAGCTTATATCATGGCACAATAGTGGTAAATATTAGGCCTTATCAGGAAAATACAAAAACCCTAACCGACTCATTAGATAAATCCAACCCCTAGTGGGTTTTGAAAAGATAAAACCAACCCTTAGTGGGTTTATGAAAAGATAAAACCAACCCTTAGTGGGATTATGAAAAGATAAAACCAACCCCTAGTGGGTTTATGAAATCTAAATCCTAAAGCTAATGGATTTTCACCCGAAATAATCTAAGACATACTCTAAACACATATAATGGAACCTAAATAGAGCTTATATAATGGCACAATAGTGGTAAATATCAGGCCTTATCACAAGATTACAAAAACCCTGACCGACTCTATAGATAAATCGAACCCCTTGGGGGGGTTTATGAAAAGATAAAACAAACACTTTGTGGGTTTATTAAAAGATAAAATCAACCCCTAGTGGGTTTATGAAACCTATATCCTAAAGTTAATGGGTTTTCACCCGAAAAAACTCTAAGACATATTCTAAACACATATAATAGACTCTAAATAGAGCTTATATCATGGCACAATAGTGGTAAATATCAGGCCTTATCAGGAAACTACAAAAACCCTAACCGAGTTTAAAGATTAATCCAACCCCTATTGGATTTAGGAAAAAATAAAACCAACCCTTAGTTGGTTTATGAAAAAATAAAACCAACCCTTAGTGGGTTTATGAAATCTAAATCCTAAAGCTAATGGATTTTCACCCGAAATAATCTAAGACATACTCTAAACACATATAATAGAACCTAAATAGAGCTTATATCATGGCACAATAGTGGTAAATATCAGGCCTTATCAGAAAACTACAAAAACCCTTACCGACTCAATAGATAAATCCATCCCCTAGTGTGTTTATGAAAAGACAAAACCAACCGTTAGTGAGTTTATGAATAGATAAAACCAATCCCTAGTGGGTTTATGAAATCAAAATCCTATAACTAATGGGTTTTCACCCTAAATAGAGCTTATATCAATGCACAATAGTGGTAAATATCAGGCCTTATCAAGAAACTATAAAAACCCTAACCGACTATATAGATAAATCCAGCCCCTAGAGGGTTTATGAAAGATAAAACCAACCCTTAGTGGGTTTATGAAAATATAAAACCAACCCCTAGTGGGTTTACGAAATCTAAATCCTAAAGCTAATGGGTTTTCAACCGAAATACTCTAAGACATACTCTATTCACATATAATAGAACCTAAATAAAGCTATATCATGACACAATAGTGGTAAATATCATGCTTTATCAAGAAAAATACAAAAACACTAACCGACTGTATATATAAATCCAACCCCTAATGGGTTTATGAAAAGATAAAACCAACCCTTAGTGAGTTTATGAAAAGATAAAACAATCCCCTAGTGGGTTTACGAAATCTAAATCCTAAAGCTAATGGTTTTTCACCCGAAATACTCTAAGACATACTCTAAACACATATAATAGAACCCAAATAGAGCTTATATCATCGCACAATAGTGGTAAATATCAGGCCTTATTAAAAAATAGAAACACCCTAACTGACTCTATAGATAAATCCAACCCCTATTGGGTATGAAAAAATAAAACGAACCCTTAGTGGGTTTATAAAAAGAAAAAACCAACCCCTAGTGGGTTTATGAAATCTAAATCCTAAAGCTAATCGGTTTTCACCCGAAATACTCTAAGACATACTCTAAACACATATAATAGAACCTAAATAGAGCTTATATCATGGCACAATAGTGGTAAATATCAGGCCTTATCAGAAAACTACAAAAACCCTAACCGACTCATTAGATAAATCCAACCCCTAGTGGGTTTTGAAAAGATAAAACCAACCCTTAGTGGGTTTATGAAAAGATAAAACCAACCCTTAGTGGGTTTATGAAAAGATAAAACCAACCCTTAGTGGGTTTATGAAATCTGAATCCTAATGCTAATGGGTTTTCACCAAAAATACTCAAGACATAATCTAAACACATATAATAGAACCTAAATAGAGCTTATATCATCGCACAATAGTGGTAAATATCAGGTCTTATCACGAAACTACAAAAACCCTGACCGACTCTATCGATAAATCGAACCCCTTGTGTATTTATGAAAAGATAAAACCAACCCTTAGTGGGTTTATGAAAAGATAAAACCAACCCCTAGTGGGTTTATGAAATCTAAATCCTAAAGCTAGTGGGTTTTCACCCGAAATACTCTAAGAAATATTCTAAACACATATAATAGAAACTAAATAGAGCTTATCTCGTGGCACAATAGTGGTAAATATCAGGCCGTATCACGAAACTATAAAAACCCTAACCGACTCTGTATATAAATCCAACCCCTAGTGGGATAATGAAAAGATAGAACCTACCCTTACTGGGTTTATGAAATGATAAAACCAAACCCTAGTTGGTTTAAGAAATCTAACTCCTAAAGCTAATGGGTTTTCACCCGAAATACTCTTAAGACATAATCTAAACACATATAAGAACCTAAATAGAGCTTATATAATGGCACAATAGTGGTAAATATCAGGCCTTATCACGAAACTACAAAAACCCTAACCAACTCTATAGATCAATCCAACCCCTAGTGGGTTTATGAAAAGATAAAAGACACCCTTAGTGGGTTTATGAAAAGATAAAACCAACCCCTAGTGGGTTTATGAAATCTAAATCCTAAAGCTAATGCGTTTTCACCGGAAATACTCTAAGAGATACTTTAAACACATATAATATAACCTAAATAGAGCTTATATCATGGCACAATAGTGGTAAATATCAAGCCTTATCACGAAACTACAAAAACCTAACCGACTCTATAGATAAATCCAACCCCTAGTGGGTTTATGAAAATTTAAAACAAACCCTTAGTGGGTTTATGAAAAGATAAAACCAACCCCTAGTGGGTTTATGAAATCTAAATCCTAAAGCTAATGGCTTTTCACCCAAAATACTCAAGACATAATCTAAACACATATAATAGAACCTAAATAGAGCTTATATCATGGCACAATAGTGGTAAATATCATGCCTTATCACGAAACTACAAAAACCTTGATCAACTCTATAGATAAATTGAATCCCTTGTGGGTTTATGAAAAGATAAAACCAACCATTAGTGAGTTTACGAAAAGATAAAACCAATCCCTAGTGGGTTTATGAAATCTAAATTCTAAAGCTAATGGCTTTAAAACCGAAATAATCTAAGGCATACTCTAAACACATATAATAGAACCTAAATAGAGCTTACATCATGGCACAATAGTGGTAAATATCAGGCCTTATCAGGAAAATACAAAAACCATAACAGACTCTATAGATAAATCCAACCCCTAGCGGGTATATGAAAAAATAAAAGCAACCCTTAGTGGGTTTAAGAAAAGATAAAACCAACCCCTAGTGGGTTTAGGAAATCTAAATCCTAAAGCTAATGGGTTTTAACCCGAAATACTCTAAGACATACTCTAAACACATATAATAGAACCTAAATAGAGCTTATATCATGACACAATAATGGTAAATATCATGCCTTATCAGGAAACTACAAAAACCCTAACTGACTCATTAGATAAATCCAACCCCTAGTGGGTTAATGAAAAGATAGAACCTACCCTTACTGGGTTTATGAAATGATAAAACCAAACCCTAGTTGGTTTAAGAAATCTAACTCCTAAAGCTAATGGGTTTTCACCCAAAATACTCTTAAGAAATAATCTAAACACATATAAGAACCTAAATAGAGCTTATATAATGGCACAATAGTGGTAAATATCAGGCCTTATCACGAAACTACAAAAACCCTAACCAACTCTATAGATAAATCCAACCCCTAGTGGGTTTATGAAAAGATTAAAGAAACCCTTAGTGGGTTTATGAAAAGATAAAACCAACCCCTAGTGGGTTTATGAAATCTAAATCCTAAAGCTAATGCGTTTTCACCGGAAATACTCTAAGAGATACTTTAAACAGATATAATAGAACCTAAATAGAGCTTATATCATGGCACAATAGTGGTAATTATCAAGCCTTATCAGGAAAATACAAAAACCATAACAGACTCTATAGATAAATCCAACCCCTAGCGGGTTTATGAAAAAATAAAAGCAACCCTTAGTGGGTTTAAGAAAAGATAAAACCAACCTTAGTGGGTTTATGAAATCTAAATCCTAAAGCTAATGGGTTTTAACCCGAAATGCTCTAAGACATACTCTAAACACATATAATAGAACCAAAATAGAGCTTATATCATGACACAATAATGGTAAATATCATGCCTTATCAGGAAACTACAAAAACCCTAACTGACTCATTAGATAAATCCAACCCCTAGTGGGTTTATGAAAAGATAAAACAAACCCTTAGTGGGTTTATGAAAAGATAAAACAAACCCCTATTGGGTTTATGAAATCTAAATCCTAATGCTAATGGGTTTTCACCCAAAATACTCAAGACATAATCTAAACACATATAACAGAACCTAAATAGAGCTTATATCATGGCACAATAGTGGTAAATATCAGGCCTTATCACGAAACTATAAAAACCCTAACCGACTCTATATATAAATCCAACCCCTAGTGGGTTAATGAAAAGATAGAACCTACCCTTACTCGGTTTATGAAATGATAAAACCAAACCCTTGTTGGTTTAAGAAATCTAACTCCTAAAGCTAATGGGTTTTCACCCGAAATACTCTTAAGACATAATCTAAACACATATAAGAACCTAAATAGAGCTTATATAATGGCACAATAGTGGTAAATATCAGGCCTTATCACGAAACTACAAAAACCCTAACCAACTCTATAGATCAATCCAACCCCTAGTGGGTTTATGAAAAGATAAAAGACACCCTTAGTGGGTTTATGAAAAGATAAAACCAACCCCTAGTGGGTTTATGAAATCTAAATCCTAAAGCTAATGCGTTTTCACCGGAAATACTCTAAGAGATACTTTAAACACATATAATATAGCCTAAATAGAGCTTATATCATGGCACAATAGTGGTAAATATCAAGCCTTATCACGAAACTACAAAAACCTAACCGACTCTATAGATAAATCCAACCCCTAGTGGGTTGATGAAAATTTAAAACAAACCCTTAGTGGGTTTATGAAAAGATAAAACCAACCCCTAGTGGGTTTATGAAATCTAAATCCTAAAGCTAATGGCTTTTCACCCAAAATACTCAAGACATAATCTAAACACATATAATAGAACCTAAATAGAGCTTATATCATGGCACAATAGTGGTAAATATCATGCCTTATCACGAAACTACAAAAACCCTGATCAACTCTATAGATAAATCGAATCCCTTGTGGGTTTATGAAAAGATAAAACCAACCCTTTGTGGGTTTATAAGAAGATAAAACCGCCCCTAGTGGGTTTATGAAATCTAAATCATAAAGCTAATGGATTTTCATCCGAAATAATCTAAGACATACTCTAAACACATATAATAGAACCTAAATAGAGCTTACATCATGGCACAATAGTGGTAAATATCAGACCTTATCAGGAAAATACAAAAAACATAACAGACTCTATAGATAAATCCAACCCCTAGCGGGTATATGAAAAAATAAAAGCAACCCTTAGTGGGTTTAAGAAAAGAGAAAACCAACCCCTAGTGGGTTTATGAAATCTAAATCCTAAAGCTAATGGGTTTTAACCCGAAATACTCTAAGACATACTCTAAACACATATAATAGAACCTAAATAGAGCTTATATCATGACACAATAATGGTAAATATCATGCCTTATCAGGAAACTACAAAAACCCTAACTGACTCATTAGATAAATCCAACCCCTAGTGGGTTTATGAAAAGATAAAACAAACCCTTAGTGGGTTTATGAAAAGATAAAACAAACCCCTATTGGGTTTATGAAATCTAAATCCTAATGCTAATGGGTTTTCACCCAAAATACTCAAGACATAATCTAAACACATATAACAGAACCTAAATAGAGCTTATATCATGGCACAATAGTGGTAAATATCAGGCCTTATCACGAAACTATAAAAACCCTAACCGACTCTATATATAAATCCAACCCCTAGTGGGTTAATGAAAAGATAGAACCTACCCTTACTGGGTTTATGAAATGATAAAACCAAACCCTAGTTGGTTTAAGAAATCTAACTCCTAAAGCTAATGGGTTTTCACCCGAAATACTCTTAAGACATAATCTAAACACATATAAGAACCTAAATAGAGCTTATATAATGACACAATAGTGGTAAATATCAGGCCTTATCACGAAACTACAAAAACCCTAACCAACTCTATAGATAAATCCAACCCCTAGTGGGTTTATGAAAAGATTAAAGAAACCCTTAGTGGGTTTATGAAAAGATAAAACCAACCCCTAGTGGGTTTATGAAATCTAAATCCTAAACCTAATGCGTTTTCACCGGAAATACTCTAAGAGATACTTTAAACACATATAATAGAACCTAAATAGAGCTTATATCATGGCACAATAGTGGTAAATATCAAGCCTTATCAGGAAAATACAAAAACCATAACAGACTCTATAGATAAATCCAACCCCTAGCGGGTTTATGAAAAAATAAAAGCAACCCTTAGTGGGTTTAAGAAAAGATAAAACCAACCTTAGTGGGTTTATGAAATCTAAATCCTAAAGCTAATGGGTTTTAACCCAAAATACTCTAATACATACTCTAAACACATATAATAGAACCAAAATAGAGCTTATATCATGACACAATAATGGTAAATATCATGCCTTATCAGGAAACTACAAAAACCCTAACTGGCTCATTAGATAAATCCAACTCTAGTGGGTTTATGAAAAGATAAAACAAACCCTTAGTGGGTTTATGAAAAGATAAAACAAACCCTTAGTGGGTTTATGAAAAGATAAAACAAACCCATATTGGGTTTATGAAATCTAAATCCTAATGCTAATGGGTTTTCACCCAAAATACTCAAGACATAATCTAAACTCATATAACAGAACCTAAATAGAGCTTATATCATGGCACAATAGTGGTAAATATCAGGCCTTATCACGAAACTATAAAAACCCTAACCGACTCTATATATAAATCCAACCCCTAGTGGTTAATGAAAAGATAGAACCTACCCTTACTGGGTTTATGAAATGATAAAACCAAACCCTTGTTGGTTTAAGAAATCTAACTCCTAAAGCTAATGGGTTTTCACCCGAAATACTCTTAAGACATAATCTAAACACATATAAGAACCTAAATAGAGCTTATATAATGGCACAATAGTGGTAAATATCAGGCCTTATCACGAAACTACAAAAACCCTAACCAACTCTATAGATAAATCCAACCCCTATTTTGTTTATGAAAAGATAAAAGAAACCCTTAGTGGGTTTATGAAAAGATAAAACCAACCCCTAGTGGGTTTATGAAATCTAAATCCTAAAGCTAATGCGTTTTCACCGGAAATAGTCTAAGAGATACTTTAAACACATATAATAGAACCTAAATAGAGCTTATATCACGGCACAATAGTGGTAAATATCAAGCCTTATCAGGAAAATACAAAAACCATAACAGACTCTATAGATAAATCCAACCCCTAGCGGGTTTATGAAAAAATAAAAGCAACCCTTAGTGGGTTTAAGAAAAGATAAAACCAACCTTAGTGGGTTTATGAAATCTAAATCCTCAAGCTAATGGGTTTTAACCCGAAATACTCTAAGACATACTCTAAACACATATAATAGAACCAAAATAGAGCTTATATCATGACACAATAATGGTAAATATCATGCCTTATCAGGAAACTACAAAAACCATAACTGACTCATTAGATAAATCCAACCCCTAGTGGGTTTATGAAAAGATAAAACAAACCCTTAGTGGGTTTATGAAAAGATAAAACAAACCCCTATTGGGTTTATGAAATCTAAATCCTAATGCTAATGGGTTTTCACCCAAAATACTCAAGACATAATCTAAACACATATAACAGAACCTAAATAGAGCTTATATCATGGCACAATAGTGGTAAATATCAGGCCTTATCACGAAACTATAAAAACCCTAACCGACTCTATATATAAATCCAACCCGTAGTGGGTTAATGAAAAGATAGAACCTACCCTTACTGGGTTTATGAAATGATAAAACCAAACCCTTGTTGGTTTAAGAAATCTAACTCCTAAAGCTAATGGGTTTTCACCCGAAATACTCTTAAGACATAATCTAAACACATATAAGAACCTAAATAGAGCTTATATAATGGCACAATAGTGGTAAATATCAGGCCTTATCACGAAACTACAAAAACCCTAACCAACTCTATAGATAAATCCAACCCCTATTGGGTTTATGAAAAGATAAAAGAAACCCTTAGTGGGTTTATGAAAAGATAAAACCAACCCCTAGTGGGT
Source organism: Moricandia arvensis (assembly GCA_905132765.1). Classification (NCBI taxonomy): domain Eukaryota; kingdom Viridiplantae; phylum Streptophyta; class Magnoliopsida; order Brassicales; family Brassicaceae; genus Moricandia; species Moricandia arvensis. The sequence goes on along the minus strand of CAJHQP010004646.1, from coordinate 26,482 downwards.
TTATGAAATCTAAATCCTAAAGCTAATGGGTTTTCACCGGAAATACTCTAAGAGATACTTTAAACACATATAATAGAACCTAAATAGAGCTTATATCATGGCACAATAGTGGTAAATATCAAGCCTTATCACGAAACTACAAAAACCTAACCGACTCTATAGATAAATCCAACCCCTATTGGGTTTATGAAAATTTAAAACAAACCCTTAGTGGGTTTATGAAAAGATAAAACCAACCCCTAGTGGGTTTGTGAAATCTAAATCCTAAAGCTAATGGCTTTTCACCCAAAATACTCAAGACATAATCTAAACACATATAATAGAACCTAAATGGAGCTTATATCATGGCACAATAGTGGTAAATATCATGCCTTATCACGAAACTACAAAAACCCTGATCAACTCTATAGATAAATCGAACCCCTTGTGGATTTATGAAAAGATAAAACCAACCATTAGTGAGTTTATGAAAAGATAAAACCAATCCCTAGTGGGTTTATGAAATCTAAATTCTAAAGCTAATGGCTTTAAAACCGAAATAATCTAAGGCATACTCTAAACACATATAATAGAACCTAAATAGAGCTTACATCATGGGACAATAGTGGTAAATATCAGGCCTTATCAGGAAAATACAAAAACCATAACAGACTCTATAGATAAATCCAACCCCTAGCGGGTTTATGAAAAAATAAAAGCAACCCTTAGTGGGTTTAAGAAAAGATAAAACCAACCCCTAGTGGGTTTATGAAATCTAAATCCTAAAGCTAATGGGTTTTAACCCGAAATACTCTAAGACATACTCTAAACACATATAATAGAACCTAAATAGAGCTTATATCATGACACAATAATGGTAAATATCATGCCTTATCAGGAAACTACAAAAACCCTAACTGACTCATTAGATAAATCCAACCCCCAGTGGGTTTATGAAAAGATAAAACAAACCCTTAGTGGGTTTATGAAAAGATAAAGCAAACCCCTATTGGGTTTATGAAATCTAAATCCTAATGCTAATGGGTTTTCACCCAAAATACTCAAGACATAATCTAAACACATATAACATAACCTAAATAGAGCTTATATCATGGCACAATAGTGGTAAATATCAGGCCTTATCACGAAACTACAAAAACCCTGACCGACTCAATAGATAAATCGAACCCCTTGTGGGTTTATGAAAAGATAAAACCAACCCTTAGTGGGTTTATGAAAAGATAAAACCAACACCTAGTGGGTTTATGAAATCTAAATTCTAAAGCTAATGAGTTTTCACCCGAAATAATCTAAGACATACTATAAACACATATAATAGAACCTAAATAAAGCTTATATCATGGCACAATAGTGGTAAATATCAGGCCTTATCAGGAAAATACAAAAACCCTAACCGACTCTATAGATAAATCCAACCCTAGTGGGTTAATGAAAAGATAAAATCAACCCTTAGTGGGTTTATGAAAAGATAAAACCAACACCTAGTGGGTTTATGAAATCCAAATTCTAAAGCTAATGCGTTTTCACCCGAAATACTCTAAGAGATACTCTATACACATATAATAGAACCTAAATAGAACTTATATCATGGCACAATAGTGGTAAATATCAGGCCTTATCACGAAACTACAAAAACCCTAACCGACTCTATAGATAAATCCAACCCTAGTGGGTTAATGAAAAGATAAAATCAACCCTTCGTGGGTTTATGAAAAGATAAAACCAACCCCTAGTGGGTTTATGAAATCTAAATCCTAAAGCTAATGGGTTTTCACCCAAAACACTAAAGACATAATATAAACACATATAATATAACCTAAATAGAGTTATATCATGGCACAATAGTGGTAAATATCAGTCCTTATCACGAAACTACAAAAACCCTGACCGACTCTATAGATAAATCGAACCCCTTGTGGGTTTATGAAAAGATAAAACCAACCTTTAGTGGGTTTATAAAAAGATAAAATCAACCCCTAGTGGGCTTATGAAATCTAAATCCTAAAGCTAATGGATTTTCACCCGAAATAATCTAAGATATAATCTAAACACATATAATAGAACCTAAATAGAGCTTATATCATGGCACAATAGTGGTAAATATTAGGCCTTATCAGGAAAATACAAAAACCCTAACCGACTCATTAGATAAATCCAACCTCTAGTGGGTTTTGAAAAGATAAAACCAACCCTTAGTGGGTTTATGAAAAGATATACCAACCCCTAGTGGTTTTATGAAATCTAAATCCTAAGCAAATGGATTTTCACCCGAAATACTCTAAGACATACTCTAAACACATATAATAGAACCTAAATAGAGCTTATATCATGGGAAAATAGTGGTAAATATCAGGACTTATCAGAAAACTACAAAAACCCTTACCTACTCAATAGATAAAACCAACCCTTAGTGGGTTGATGAAATGATAAAACCAACCCTTAGTGGGTTTATGAAAAGATAAAACCAACCCTTAGTGGGTTTATGAAATCTGAATCCTAATGCTAATGGGTTTTCACCAAAAACACTCAAGACATAATCTAAACACATATAATAGAACCTAAATAGAGCTTATATCATTGCACAATAGTGGTAAATATCAGGTCTTATCACGAAACTACAAAAACCCTGACCGACTCTATAGATAAATCGAACCCCTTGTGTGTTTATGAAAAGATAAAACCAACCCTTAGTGGGTTTATGAAAAGATAAAACAAACCCCTAGTGGGTTTATGAAATCTAAATCCTAAAGCTAGTGGGTTTTCACCCGAAATACTCTAAGACATATTCTAAACACATATAATAGAACCTAAATAGAGCTTATATCGTGGCACAATAGTGGTAAATATCAGGCCTTATCACGAAACTACAAAAACCCTAACCAACTCTATAGATAAATTCAACCCCTAGTGGGTTTATGAAAAGATAAAAGAAACCCTTAGTGGGTTTATGAAAAGATAAAACCAACCCCTAGTGGGTTTATGAAATCTAAATCCTAAAGCTAATGCGTTTTCACCGGAAATACTCTAAGAGATACTTTAAACACATATAATAGAACCTAAATAGAGCTTATATCATGGCACAATAGTGGTAAATATCAAGCCTTATCATGAAACTACAAAAACCTAACAGACTCTATAGATAAATCCAACCCTAGTGGGTTTATGAAAATTTAAAACAAACCCTTAGTGGGTTTATGAAAAGTTAAAACCAACCCCTAGTGGGTTTATGAAATCTAAATCCTAAAGCTAATGGCTTTTCACCCAAAATACCCAGGACATAATCTAAACACATATAATCGAACCTAAATAGAGCTTATATCATGGCACAATAGTGGTAAATATCATGCCTTATCACGAAACTACAAAAACCCTGATCGACTCTATAGATAAATCGAACTCCTTGTGGGTTTATGAAAAGATAAAACCAACCCTTAGTGAGTTTATGAAAAGATAAAACCAATCCCTAGTGGGTTTATGAAATCTAAATTCTAAAGCTAATGGCTTTAAAACCGAAATAATCTAAGGCATACTATAAACACATATAATATAACCTAAATAGAGCTTACATCATGGCACAATAGTGGTAAATATCAGGCCTTATCAGGAAAATACAAAAACCATAACAGACTCTATAGATAAATCCAACCCCTAGCGGGTTTATGAAAAAATAAAAGCAACCCTTAGTGGGTTTAAGAAAAGATAAAACCAACCCTTAGTGGGTTTATAAAAAGATAAAACCAACCCCTAGTGGGTTTTTGAAATCTAAATCCTAAAGCTAATGGATTTTCACCCAAAATAAGCTAAGACATACTCTAAACACATATAATAGAACCTAAATAGAGCTTATATCATGTTACAATAGTGGTAAATATCAGGCCTTATCACAAAATTACAAAAATCCTGACCGACTCTATAGATAAATCGAACCCCTTGTGGGCTTATGAAAAGATAAAACCAATCCTTTGTGGGTTTATTAAATGATAAAACCAACCCCTAGTGGGTTTATGAAATCTAAATCCTAAAGCTAATGTGTTTTCACCCGAAAAAACTCTTAGACATACTCTAAACACATATAATAGACTCTACATAGAGCTTATACCATGGCACAATAGTGGTAAATATCAGGTCTTATCATGAAACTACAAAAACCCTAATCGACTCTAAAGATAAATCCAACCCCTATTGGATTTATGAAAAGATAAAACCAACCTTTAGTGGGTAAAAACCAACCCCTAGTGGGTTTATGAATTCTAAATCCTAAAGCTAATGGGGTTTCACCCGAAATACTCAAAGACATACTCTAAACACATATAATAGAACCTAAATAGATCTTATATCATGGCACAATAGTGATAAATATCAGGCCTTATCACGAAAGTACAAAAACCCTGACCGACTCCATAGATAAATAAAATCCCTTGTGGGTTTATGAAAAGATAAAACCAACCCTTAATGGGTTTATAAAAAGATAAAACCAACCCCTAGTGGGTTTATAAAATCTAAATCCTAAAGCGAATGGATTTTTGCCCGAAATAATCTAAGACATACTCTAAACACATATAGTAGAACCTTTATAGAGCTTATATCATGGTACTATAGTGGTAAATATTAGGCCTTATCAGGAAAATACAAACACCCTAACCGACTCTATAGATAAATCCAACCCCTAGTGGGTTTCTGAAAAAATAAAACCAACCCTTAGTGGGTTTATGAAAAGATAAAACCAACCCTTAGTGGGTTTATGAAAAGATAAAACCAACCCCTAGTGGGTTTATGAAATCTAAATCCTAAAGCTAATGCGTTTTCACCGGAAAAACTCTAAGAGATACTTTAAACACATATAATAGAACCTAAATAGAGCTTATATCATGGCACAATAGTGGTAAATATCAAGCCTTATCACGAAACTACAAAAACCTAACCGACTCTATAGATAAATCCAACCCTAGTGGGTTTATGAAAATTTAAAACAAACCCTTAGTGGGTTTATGAAAAGATAAAACCAACCCCTAGTGGGTTTATGAAATCTAAATCCTAAAGCTAATGGCTTTTCACCCAAAATACCCAGGACATAATCTAAACACATATAATCGAACCTAAATAGAGCTTATATCATGGCACAACAGTGGTAAATATCATGCCTTATCACGAAACTACAAAAACCCTGATCGACTCTATAGATAAATCGAACCCCTTGTGGGTTTATGAAAAGATAAAACCAACCCTTAGTGAGTTTCTGAAAAGATAAAACCAATCCCTAGTGGGTTTATGAAATCTAAATTCTAAAGCTAATGGCTTTAAAACCGAAATAATCTAAGACATACTCTAAACACATATAATAGAACCTAAATAGAGCTTATATCATGACACAATAATGGTAAATATCATGCCTTATCAGGAAACTACAAAAACCCTCACTGACTCATTAGATAAATCCAACCCCTAGTGGGTTTATGAAAAGATAAAACAAACCCTTAGTGGGTTTATGAAAAGATAAAACAAACCCCTATTGGGTTTATGAAATCTAAATCCTAATGCTAATGGGTTTTCACCCAAAATACTCAAGACATAATCTAAACACATATAACAGAACCTAAATAGAGATTATATCATGACACAATAGTGGTAAATATCAGGCCTTATCACGAAACCACAAAACCCTGACTGACTCTATAGATAAATCGAACCCCTTGTGGGTTTATGAAAAGATAAAACCAACCCTTTGTGGGTTTATAAAAAGATAAAATCAACACCTAGTGGGTTTATGAAATCTAAATTCTAAAGCTAATGGGTTTTCACCCGAAATAATCTAAGACATACTATAAACACATATAATAGAACCTAAATAAAGCTCATATCATGGCACAATAGTGGTAAATATCAGGCCTTATCAGTAAAATACAAAAACCCTAACTGACTCTATAGATAAATCCAACCCTAGTGGGTTAATGAAAAGATAAAATCAACCCTTAGTGGGCTTATGAAAAGATAAAACCAACACCTAGTGGGTTTATGAAATCCAAATTCTAAAGCTAATGCGTTTTCACCCGAAATACTCTAAGAGATACTCTATACACATATAATAGAACCTAAATAGAACTTATATTATGGCACAATAGTGGTAAATATCAGGCCTTATCACGAAACTACAAAAACCCTAACCGACTCTATAGATAAATCCAACCCTAGTGGGTTAATGAAAAGATAAAATCAACCCTTTGTGGGTTTATGAAAAGATAAAACCAACCCCTAGTGGGTTTATAAAATCTAAATCCTAAAGCTAATGGGTTTTCACCCAAAACACTAAAGACATAATATAAACACATATAATAGAACCTAAATAGAGCTTATATCATGACACAATAATGATAAATATCATGCCTTATCAGAAAACTACAAAAACCCTAACTGACTCATTAGATAAATCCAACCCCTAGTGGGTTTATGAAAAGATAAAATCAACCTTTAGTGGGTTTATGAAAAGATAAAACAAACCCCTATTGGGTTTATGAAATCTAAACCCTAATGCTAATGGGTTTTCACCCAAAATACTCAAGACATAATATAAACACATATAACATAACCTAAATAGAGCTTATATCATGGCACAATAGTGGTAAATACCAGGCCTTATCACGAAACTACAAAAACCCTGACCGACTCAATAGAAAAATCGAACCCGTTGTGGCTTTATGAAAAGATAAAACCAACCCTTAGTGGCTTTATGAAAAGATAAAACCAACACCTAGTGGGTTTATGAAATCTAAATTCTAAAGCTAATGGGTTTTCACCCGAAATAATCTAAGACATACTATAAACACATATAATAGAACCTAAATAAAGCTTATATCATGGCACAATAGTGGTAAATATCAGGCCTTATCAGGAAAATACAAAAACCCTAACCGACTCTATAGATAAATCCAACCCTATTGGGTTAATGAAAAGATAAAATCAACCCTTAGTGGGTTTATGAAAAGATAAAACCAACACCTAGTGGGTTTATGAAATTCAAATTCTAAAGCTAATGCGTTTTCACCCGAAATACTCTAAGAGATACTCTATACACATATAATAGAACCTAAATAGAACTTATATCATGGCACAATAGTGGTAAATATCAGGCCTTATCACGAAACTACAAAAACCCTAACCGACTCTATAGATAAATCCAACCCTAGTGGGTTAATGAAAAGATAAAATCAACCCTTTGTGGGTTTATGAAAAGATAAAACCAACCCATAGTGGGTTTATGAAATCTAAATCCTAAAGCTAATGGTTTTTCACCCAAAACACTAAAGACATAATATAAATACATATAATAGAACCTAAATAGAGCTTATATCATGGCACAATAGTGGTAAATATCACTCCTTATCACGAAACTACAAAAACCCTGACCGACTCTATAGATAAATCGAACCCCTTGTGGGTTTATGAAAAGATAAAACCAACCCTTAGTGGGTTTATGAAAAGATAAAATCAACCCCTAGTGGGTTTATGAAATCTAAATCCTAAAGCAAATGGATTTTCACCTGAAATAATCTAAGACATAATCTAAACACATATAATAGAACCTAAATAGAGCTTATATCATGGCACAATAGTGGTAAATATTAGGCCTTATCAGGAAAATACAAAAACCCTAACCGACTCATTAGATAAATCCAACCCCTAGTGGGTTTTGAAAAGATAAAACCAACCCTTAGTGGGTTTATGAAAAGATATAACCAACCCCTAGTGGTTTTATGAAATCTAAATCCTAAGCAAATGGATTTTCACCCGAAATACTCTAAGACATACTCTAAACACATATAATAAAACCTAAATAGAGCTTATATCATGGGAAAATACTGGTAAATATCAGGCCTTATCAGAAAACTACAAAAACCCTTACCTACTCAATAGATAAATCCAACCCCTAGTGGGTTTATGAAAAGATAAAACCAACCCTTAGTGGGTTTATGAAAAGATAAAACCAATCCCTAGTGGGTTTATGAAATCAAAATCCTAAAGCTAATGGGTTTTCACCCGAAATACTTTAATACATACTCTAAACACATATAATAGAACCTAAATAGAGTTTATATCATGGCACAATAGTCGTAAATATCAGGCCTTATCAAGCAACTACAAAAACCCTAATCGACTGTATAGATAAATCCAACACCTAGTGGGTTTATGAAACATAAAACCAACCCTTAGTGGGTTTATGAAGAGATAAAACCAAACCCTAGTGGGTTTATGAAATCTAAATCCTAAAGCTAATGGGTTTTCACCCGAAATACTCTAAGACATACTCTAAACACATATAATAGTACCTAAATAAAGCTTATATCATGGCACAATAGTGGTAAATATCATGGTTTATCAAGAAAAATACAAAAACCCTAACCGACTATATATATAAATCCAACCCCTAGTGGGTTTATGAAAAGATAAAACCAACCCTTAGTGGGTTTATGAAATGATAAAACCAACCCCTAGTGGGTTTATGAAATCTAAATCCTAAAGCTAATGTTTATTCACCCGAAATACGCTAAGACATACTCTAAACACATATAATAGAACCTAAATAGAGCTTATATCATCGCACAATAGTGGTAAATATCAGGCCTTATCAGAAAAATACAAAAACCCTAAATGACTCTAGATATAAATCCAACCCCTATTGGGTTTATGAAAAAATAAAACCAACCCTTAGTGGGTTTATAAAACGATAAAACCAAACCCTAGTGGGTTTATGAAATCTAAATCCTAAAGATAGAGGTGTTTCACCTGAAAATACTCTAATACATACTCTCAACACATGTAATAGAACCTATATAGAGCTTATATCATGGCACAATAGTGGTAAACATCAGGCCTTATCAGGAAACTACAAAAATCTAACATACTCTATAGATAAATCCAACCCCTAGTGGGTTTATGAAAAATAAAACCAACCCGTAGTGGGTATAAGAAAAGATAAAACCAACCCCTAGTGGGTTTACGAAATCTAAATCCTAAATCTAATGGGTTTTCACCTGAAATACTCTAAGATATACTCTAAACACATATATTAGAACCTAAATAGAGCTTATATCATCGCACAATAGTTGTAAATATCAGACCTTATTAGGAAAATACAAAAATCCTAACCGACTCTATAGATAAATTCAACCCCTAGTTGGTTTATGAAAATATAAAACCAACACTTAGTGGGTTTATAAAAAGATAAAACCAACCCCTAGTGGGTTTATGAAATCTAAATCCTAAAGCTAATGGATTTTCACCCGAAATAATCTAAGACATACTCTAAACACATATAATATAACCTAAATAGAGCTTATATCATGGCACAATAGTGGTAACTATCTGGCCTTATCACAAAACTACAAAATCCCAGACCGACTCTATAGATAAATCGAACCCATTGTGGGTTTATGAAAAGATAAAACCAACCCTTTTTGGGTTTATGAAAAGATAAAACCAACCCCTAATGGGTTTATGAAATCTAAATCCTAAAATATTCTAGACATACTCTAGACACATATAATATAACCTAAATATAGTTTATATCATGGCACATTAGTGGTAAATATCAGGCCTTATCAAGAAAAATACAAAACCCTAACCGACTGTATAGATAAATCCAACCCCTAGTGGGTTTATGAAAAGATAAAACCAACCCCTATTGGATTTATGAAATGATAAAACCAACCTTTAGTGGGTTTATGAAATCTAAATCCTAAAGCTAATGGGGTTTCACCCGAAATACTCAAAGACATACTCTAAACACATATAATAGAACCTAAATAGAGCTTATATCATGGCACAGTAGTGATAAATATCAGGCCTTATCACGAAACTACAAAAACCCTAACCGACTTTATAGTTAAATCCAACCCCTAGTGGGTTTATGAAAAAATAAAACCAACCCTTAGTGGGTTTATGAAAAGATAAAACCAACCCTAGTGGGTTTATGAAAAGACAAAACCAACCCGTAGTGGGTTTATGAAATCTAAATCCTAAAGCTAATGGTTTTTCACCCGAAATACTCTAAGACATACTCTAAACACATATAATAGAATATAAATAGAGCTTCTATCATCGCACAATAGTGGTAAATATCAGGCCTTATCAGAAAACTAAAAAAACCCCAACTGACTCTATAGATAAATCCAACCCCTACTGGGTTTATGAAAAAATAAAACCAACCCTTAGTGGGTTTATGAAAAGATAAAACCAACCCCTAGTGGGTTTATGAAATCTAAATCCTAAAGCTAATGGGTTTTCACCTGAAATATTCTAAGACATACTCTAAACACATATAATAGAACCTAAATAGAGCTTATATCATGGCACAATAGTGGTAAATATCATGCCTTATCAGAAAATTACAAAAACCCTAACCGACTCATTAGATAAATCCAACCCCTAGTGGGTTTTCAAAAAAATAAAACCAACCCTTAGTGGGTTTTTGAAAAGATAAAACCAACCCTTAGTGGGTTTCTGAAAAGATAAAACCAACCCCTAGTGGGTTTATGAAATCTAAATCCTAAAGATAATGGATTTTCACCCGAAATAATCTAAGACATACTCTAAACACATATAATGGAACCTAAATAGAGCTTATATCATGGCACAATAGTGGTAAATATAAGGCCTTATGACAAAACTACAAAAACCCTGGCCGACTCTATAGATAAATCGAACCCCTTGTGTGTTTATGAAAAGATAAAACAAACACCTTGTGGGTGTATGAAAAGATAAAATCAACCCCTAGTTGGTTTATGAAACCTAAATCCTAAAACTAATGGGGTTTCACCTGAAATACTCTAATACATACTCTAAACACATATAATAGAACCTAAATAGAGCTTATATCAAGGCACAATAGTGGTAAATATCAGGCCTTATCAGAAAACTACAAAAACCCTTACCAACTCAATAGATAAATCCATCCCCTAGTGTGTTTATGAAAAGATAAAACCAACCGTTAGTGAGTTTATGAATAGATAAAACCAATCCCTAATGGGTTTATGAAATCAAAATCCTATAACTAATGGGTTTTCACCCGAAATACTTTAATACGTACTGTAAACACATATAATAGAACCTAAATAGAGCTTATATCAATGCACAATAGTGGTAAATATCAAGCCTTACCAAGAAACTATAAAAACCCTAACCGACTGTATAGATAAATCCAACCCCTAGAGGGTTTATGAAAGATAAAACCAACCCTTAGTGGGTTTATGAAAAGATAAAACCAACCCCTAGTGGGTTTACGAAATCTAAATCCTAAAGCTAATGGGTTTTCACCCGAAATACTCTAAGACATACTCTAAACACATATAATAGAACCTAAATAGAGCTTATATCATCGCACAATAGTGGTAAATATCAGGCCTTATTAGAAAAATACAAAAACCCTAACTGACTCTATAGATAAATCCAACCCCTATTGGGTTTATGAAAAAATAAAACCAACCCTTAGTGGGTTTATAAAAAGATAAAACCAACCCCTAGTGGGTTTATGAAATCTAAATCCTAAAGCTAATCGGTTTTCACCTGAAATACTTTAATACGTACTGTAAACACATATAATAGAACCTAAATAGAGCTTATATCAATGCACAATAGTGGTAAATATCAAGCCTTACCAAGAAACTATAAAAACCCTAACCGACTGTATAGATAAATCCAACCCCTAGTGGGTTTATGAAAAGATAAAACCAACCCCTATTGGATTTATGAAATGATAAAACCAACCTTTAGTGGGTTTATGAAATCTAAATCCTAAAGCTAATGGGGTTTCACCCGAAATACTCAAAGACATACTCTAAACACATATAATAGAACCTAAATAGAGCTTATATCATGGCACAGTAGTGATAAATATCAGGCCTTATCACGAAACTACAAAAACCCTAACCGACTTTATAGTTAAATCCAACCCCTAGTGGGTTTATGAAAAAATAAAACCAACCCTTAGTGGGTTTATGAAAAGATAAAACCAACCCTAGTGGGTTTATGAAAAGACAAAACCAACCCGTAGTGGGTTTATGAAATCTAAATCCTAAAGCTAATGGTTTTTCACCCGAAATACTCTAAGACATACTCTAAACACATATAATAGAATATAAATAGAGCTTCTATCATCGCACAATAGTGGTAAATATCAGGCCTTATCAGAAAACTAAAAAAACCCTAACTGACTCTATAGATAAATCCAACCCCTACTGGGTTTATGAAAAAATAAAACCAACCCTTAGTGGGTTTATGAAAAGATAAAACCAACCCCTAGTGGGTTTATGAAATCTAAATCCTAAAGCTAATGGGTTTTCACCTGAAATATTCTAAGACATACTCTAAACACATATAATAGAACCTAAATAGAGCTTATATCATGGCACAATAGTGGTAAATATCAGGCCGTATCAGAAAACTACAAAAACCCTAACCGACTAATTTGATAAATCCAACCCCTAGTGGGTTTTGAAATGATAAAACCAACCCTTAGTGGGTTTATGAAAATATAAAACCAACCCTTAGTGGGTTTATGAAAAGATAAAACCAACCCCTAGTGGGTTTATGAAATCTAAATCCTAATGCTAATGGGGTTTCACCTAAAATACTCAAAACATAATCTAAACACATATAATAGAACCTAAATAGACCTTATATCATGGCACAATAGTGGTAAATATAAGGCCTTATCACGAAACTACAAAAACCCTGACTGACTCTATAGATAAATCGAACCCCTTGTGGGTTTATGAAAAGATAAAACCAACCCTTAGTGGGTTTATAAAAAGATAAAACCAACCCCTAGTGGGTTTATGTAATATAAATCCTAAAGCTAATGGATTTTCACCCGAAATAATCTAAGACATACTCTAAACACATATAATAGAACCTAAATAGAGCTTATATCATGGCACAATAGTGGTAACTATCAGGCCTTATCACAAAACTCTAAAAACCCTGACCGACTCTATAGATAACTCGAACCCCATGTGGGTTTATGAAAAGATAAAACCAACCCTTTGTGGGTTTATGAAAAGACAAAACCAACCCCTAGTGGGTTTATGAAATCTAAATCCTAAAGCTAATGGGGTTTCACCCGAAATACTCTAAGACATACTCTAAACACATATAATAGAACCTAAATAGAGCTTATATCATGGCACAATAGTGGTAAATATCAGGCCTTATCAGAAAACTACAAAAACCCTTTCCGACTCAATAGATAAATCCAACCCCTAGTGTGTTTATGTAAAGATAAAACCAACCGTTAGTGAGTTTATGAATAGACAAAACCAATCCCTAGTGGGTTTATGAAATCTAAATCCTAAAATACTCTAGACACATATAATATAACCTAAATATAGTTTATATCATGGCACATTAGTGGTAAATATCAGGCCTTATCAAGAAAAATACAAAACCCTAACCGACTGTATAGATAAATCCAACCCCTAGTGGGTTTATGAAAAGATAAAACCAACCCCTATTGGATTTATGAAATGATAAAACCAACCTTTAGTGGGTTTATGAAATCTAAATCCTAAAGCTAATGGGGTTTCACCCGAAATACTCAAAGACATACTCTAAACACATATAATAGAACCTAAATAGAGCTTATATCATCGCACAATAGTGGTAAATATCAGGCCTTATTAGAAAAATACAAAAACCCTAACTGACTCTATAGATAAATCCAACCCCTATTGGGTTTATGAAAAAATAAAACCAACCCTTAGTGGGTTTATAAAAAGATAAAACCAACCCCTAGTGGGTTTATGAAATCTAAATCCTAAAGCTAATCGGTTTTCACCCGAAATACTCTTATACATACTCTAAACACATATAATAGAACCTAAATAGAGCTTATATCATGGCACAATAGTGGTAAATATCAGGCCTTATCAGAAAACTACAAAAACCCTAACCGACTAATTTGATAAATCCAACCCCTAGTGGGTTTTGAAATGATAAAACCAACCCTTAGTGGGTTTATGAAAATATAAAACCAACCCTTAGTGGGTTTATGAAAAGATAAAACCAACCCCTAGTGGGTTTATGAAATCTAAATCCTAATGCTAATGGGGTTTCACCTAAAATACTCAAAACATAATCTAAACACATATAATAGAACCTAAATAGACCTTATATCATGGCACAATAGTGGTAAATATAAGGCCTTATCACGAAACTACAAAAACCCTGACTGACTCTATAGATAAATCGAACCCCTTGTGGGTTTATGAAAAGATAAAACCAACCCATAGTGGGTTTATAAAAAGATAAAACCAACCCCTAGTGGGTTTATGTAATATAAATCCTAAAGCTAATGGATTTTCACCCGAAATAATCTAAGACATACTCTAAACACATATAATAGAACCTAAATAGAGCTTATATCATGGCGCAATAGTGGTAACTATCAGGCCTTATCACAAAACTCTAAAAACCCTGACCGACTCTATAGATAACTCGAACCCCTTGTGGGTTTATGAAAAGATAAAACCAACCCATTGTGGGTTTATGAAAAGACAAAACCAACCCCTAGTGGGTTTATGAAATCTAAATCCTAAAGCTAATGGGGTTTCACCCGAAATACTCTAAGACATACTCTAAACACATATAATAGAACCTAAATAGAGCTTATATCATGGCACAATAGTGGTAAATATCAGGCCTTATCAGAAAACTACAAAAACCCTTACCGACTCAATAGATAAATCCAACCCCTAGTGTGTTTATGTAAAGATAAAACCAACCGTTAGTGAGTTTATGAATAGACAAAACCAATCCCTAGTGGGTTTATGAAATCTAAATCCTAAAATACTCTAGACATACTCTATACACATATAATATAACCTAAATATAGTTTATATCATGGCACATTAGTGGTAAATATCAGGCCTTATCAAGAAAAATACAAGACCCTAACCGACTGTATAGATAAATCCAACCCCTAGTGGGTTTATGAAAAGATAAAACCAACCCCTATTGGATTTATGAAATGATAAAACCAACCTTTAGTGGGTTTATGAAATCTAAATCCTAAAGCTAATGGGGTTTCACCCGAAATACTCAAAGACATACTCTAAACACATATAATAGAACCTAAATAGAGCTTATATCATGGCACAGTAGTGATAAATATCAGGCCTTATCACGAAACTACAAAAACCCTAACCGACTTTATAGATAAATCCAACCCCTAGTGGGTTTATGAAAAAATAAAACCAACCCTTAGTGGGTTTATGAAAAGATAAAACCAACCCTAGTGGGTTTATGAAAAGACAAAACCAACCCGTAGTGGGTTTATGAAATCTAAATCCTAAAGCTAATGGTTTTTCACCCGAAATACTCTAAGACATACTCTAAACACATATAATAGAACATAAATAGAGCTTCTATCATCGCACAATAGTGGCAAATATCAGGCCTTATCAGAAAACTAAAAAAACCCTAACTGACTCTATAGATAAATCCAACCCCTACTGGGTTTATGAAAAAATAAAACCAACCCTTAGTGGGTTTATGAAAAGATAAAACCAACCCCTAGTGGGTTTATGAAATCTAAATCCTAAAGCTAATGGGTTTTCACCTGAAATATTCTAAGACATACTCTAAACACATATAATAGAACCTAAATAGAGCTTATATCATGGCACAATAGTGGTAAATATCATGCCTTATCAGAAAACTACAAAAACCCTAACCGACTCATTAGATAAATCCAACCCCTAGTGGGTTTTCAAAAAAATAAAACCAACCCTTAGTGGGTTTTTGAAAAGATAAAACCAACCCTTAGTGGGTTTCTGAAAAGATAAAACCAACCCCTAGTGGGTTTATGAAATCTAAATCCTAAAGATAATGGATTTTCACCCGAAATAATCTAAGACATACTCTAAACACATATAATGGAACCTAAATAGAGCTTATATCATGGCACAATAGTGGTAAATATCAGGCCTTATGACAAAACTACAAAAACCCTGGCCGACTCTATAGATAAATCGAACCCCTTGTGTGTTTATGAAAAGATAAAACAAACACTTTGTGGGTGTATGAAAAGATAAAATCAACCCCTAGTTGGTTTATGAAACCTAAATCCTAAAGCTAATGGGGTTTCACCCGAAATACTCTAATACATACTCTAAACACATATAATAGAACCTAAATAGAGCTTATATCATGCCACAATAGTGGTAAATATCAGGCCTTATCAGAAAACTACAAAAACCCTTACCGACTCAATAGATAAATCCATCCCCTAGTGTGTTTATGAAAAGATAAAACCAACCGTTAGTGAGTTTATGAATAGATAAAACCAATCCCTAATGGGTTTATGAAATCAAAATCCTATAACTAATGGGTTTTCACCCGAAATACTTTAATACGTACTGTAAACACATATAATAGAACCTAAATAGAGCTTATATCAATGCACAATAGTGGTAAATATCAAGCCTTACCAAGAAACTATAAAAACCCTAACCGACTTTATAGATAAATCCAACCCCTAGAGGGTTTATGAAAGATAAAACCAACCCTTAGTGGGTTTATGAAAAGATAAAACCAACCCCTAGTGGGTTTACGAAATCTAAATCCTAAAGCTAATGGGTTTTCACCCGAAATACTCTAAGACATACTCTAAACACATATAATAGAACCTAAATAGAGCTTATATCATCGCACAATAGTGGTAAATATCAGGCCTTATTAGAAAAATACAAAAACCCTAACTGACTCTATAGATAAATCCAACCCCTATTGGGTTTATGAAAAAATAAAACCAACCCTTAGTGGGTTTATAAAAAGATAAAACCAACCCCTAGTGGGTTTATGAAATCTAAATCCTAAAGCTAATCGGTTTTCACCCGAAATACTCTTATACATACTCTAAACACATATAATAGAACCTAAATAGAGCTTATATCATGGCACAATAGTGGTAAATATCAGGCCTTATCAGAAAACTACAAAAACCCTAACCGACTAATTAGATAAATCCAACCCCTAGTGGGTTTTGAAATGATAAAACCAACCCTTAGTGGGTTTATGAAAATATAAAACCAACCCTTAGTGGGTTTATGAAAAGATAAAACCAACCCCTAGTGGGTTTATGAAATCTAAATCCTAATGCTAATGGGGTTTCACCTAAAATACTCAAGACATAATCTAAACACATATAATAGAACCTAAATAGACCTTATATCATGGCACAATAGTGGTAAATATAAGGCCTTATCACGAAACTACAAAAACCCTGACTGACTCTATAGATAAATCGAACCCCTTGTGGGTTTATGAAAAGATAAAACCAACCCTTAGTGGGTTTATAAAAAGATAAAACAGACCCCTAGTGGGTTTATGAAATCTAAATCCTAAAGCTAATGGATTTTCACCCGAAATAATCTAAGACATACTCTAAACACATATAATAGAACCTAAATAGAGCTTATATCATGGCACAATAGTGGTAACTATCAGGCCTTATCACAAAACTCTAAAAACCCTGACCGACTCTATAGATAACTCAAACCCCTTGTGGGTTTATGAAAAGATAAAACCAACCCTTTGTGGGTTTATGAAAAGACAAAACCAACCCCTAGTGGGTTTATGAAATCTAAATCCTAAAGCTAATGGGGTTTCACCCGAAATACTCTAAGACATACTCTAAACACATATAATAGAACCTAAATAGAGCTTATATCATGGCACAATAGTGGTAAATATCAGGCCTTATCAGAAAACTACAAAAACCCTTACCGACTCAATAGATAAATCCAACCCCTAGTGTGTTTATGAAAAGATAAAACCAACCGTTAGTGAGTTTATGAATAGACAAAACCAATCCCTAGTGGGTTTATGAAATCAAAATCCTAAAGCTAATGGGTTTTCACCCGAAATACTTTAATACATACTCTAAACACATATAATAGAACCTAATTAGAGCTTATATCAATGCACAATAGTGGTAAATATCAAGCCTTACCAAGAAACTATAAAAACCCTAACCGACTGTATAGATAAATCCAACCCCTAGAGGGTTTATGAAAGATAAAACCAACCCTTGAGGGTTTATGAAAAGATAAAACCAACCCCTAGTGGGTTTATGAAATCATAATCCTAAAGCTAATGGGTTTTCACCCGAAATACTTTAAGTACATACTCTAAACACATATAATAGAACCTAAATAGAGCTTATATCATGGCACAATAGTGGTAAATATCAGGCCTTATCAGAAACTACAAAAACCCTAACCGACTCTATAGATAAATCCAACCCCTAGTGGGTTTATGAAAAATAAAACCAACCCTTAGTGGGTTTATGAAAAGATAAAACCAACCCCTAGTGGGTTTATGAAATCTAAATCCTAAAGCTAATGGTTTTCACCCGAAATACTCTAAGACATACTCTAAACACATATAATAGAACCTAAATAGAGCTTATATCATGGCACAATAGTGGTAAATATCAGGCCTTATCAGAAAACTACAAAAACCCTAACTGACTCTATAGATAAATCCAACCCCTAGTGGGTTTATGAAAAATAAAACCAACCCTTAGTGGGTTTATGAAAAGATAAAACCAACCCCTAGTGGGTTTATGAAATCTAAATCCTAAAGCTAATGGGTTTTCACCCGAAATACTCTAAGACATACTCTAAACACATATAATAGAACCTAAATAGAGCTTATATCATGGCACAATAGTGGTAACTATCAGGCCTTATCAAGAAACTATAAAATCCCTAACCGACTGTATAGATAAATCCAACCCCTAGTGGGTTTATGAAAGATAAAACCAACCCTTAGTGGGTTTATGAAAAGATAAAACCAACCCCTAGTGGGTTTATGAAATCTAAATCCTAAAGCTAATGGGTTTTCACCCGAAATACTCTAAGACATACTCTAAACACATATAATAGAACCTAAATAAAGCTTATATCATGGCACAATAGTGGTAAATATCAGGCCTATCAAGAAAATACAAAAAACCTAACCGACTCATATAGATAAATCCAACCCTAGTGGGTTTATGAAAAAATAAAACCAACCCTTAGTGGGTTTATGAAAAGATAAAACCAATCCCTAGTGGGTTTATGAAATCTAAATCCTAAAGCTAATGGGTTTTCACCCGAAATACTTTAAGACATACTCTAAACACATATAATAGAACCTAAATAGACCTTATATCATGGCACAATAGTGGTAAATATAAGGCCTTATCACGAAACTACAAAACCCTGACTGACTCTATAGATAAATCTAACCCCTTGTGGGTTTATGAAAAGATAAAACCAACCCTTAGTGGGTTTATAAAAAGATAAAACCAGACCCCTAGTGGGTTTATGAAATCTAAATCCTAAAGCTAATGGATTTTCACCCGAAATAATCTAAGACATACTCTAAACACATATAATAGAACCTAAATAGAGCTTATATCATGGCACAATAGTGGTAACTATCAGGCCTTATCACAAAACTAAAAAACCCTGACGGACTCTATAGATAAATCGAACCCCTTGTGGGTTTATGAAAAGATAAAACCAACCCTTTGTGGGTTTATGAAAAGATAAAACTAAACCCTTTGTGGGTTTATGAAATCTAAATACTAAAGCTAATGGGGTTTCACCCGAAATACTCTAAGACAAACTCTAAACACATATAATAGAACCTAAATAGAGCTTATATCATCGCACAATAGTGGTAAATATCAGGCCTTATTAGAAAAATACAAAAACCCTAACTGACTCTATAGATAAATCCAACCCCTAGTTGGGTTTATGAAAAAATAAAACCAACCCTTAGTGGGTTTATAAAAAGATAAAACCAACCCCTAGTGTGTTTATGAAATCTAAATCCTAAAGCTAATCGTTTTCACCCGAAATACTCTTATACATACTCTAAACACATATAATAGAACCTAAATAGAGCTTATATCATGGCATAATAGTGGTAAATATCAGGCCTTATCAGAAAACTACAAAAACCCTAACCGACTAATTAGATAAATCCAACCCCTAGTGGGTTTTGAAATGAAAACCAACCCTTAGTGGGTTTATGAAAATATAAAACCAACCCTTAGTGGTTTATGAAAAGATAAAACCAACCCCTAGTGGGTTTATGAAATCTAAATCCTAATGCTAATGGGGTTTCACCTAAAATACTCAAAACATACTCTAAACACATATAATAGAACCTAAATAAAGCTTATAGCATGGCCCAATAGTGGTAAATATCAGGCCTTATCAGAAAACTACAAAAACCCTAACCGACTGATTAGATAAATCCAACCCCTAGTGGGTTTTAAAAAAAATAAAAACAACCCTTAGTGGGTTTTTGAAAAGATAAAACCAACCCTTAGTGGGTTTCTGAAAAGATAAAACCAACCCCTAGTGGGTTTATGAAATCTAAATCCTTAAGATAATGGTTTTTCACCCGAAATAATCTAAAACATACTCTAAACACATATAATGGAACCTAAATAGAGCTTATATCATGGCACAATAGTGGTAAATATCAGGCCTTATGACAAAACTACAAAAACCCTAACCGACTCTATAGATTAATCGAACCCCTTGTGTGTTTATGAAAAGATAAAACGAACACTTTGTGGGTGTATGAAAAGATAAAATCAACCCCTAGTGGGTTTATGAAACCTAAATCCTAAAGCTAATGGGGTTTCACCCGAAATACTCTAATACATACTCTAAACACATATAATAGAACCTAAATAGAGCTTATATCATGGCACAATAGTGGTAAATATCAGGCCTTATCAGAAAACTACAAAAACCCTTACCGACTCAATAGATAAATCCAACCCCTAGTGTGTTTATGAAAAGATAAAACCAACCATTAGTGAGTTTATGAATAGATAAAACCAATCCCTAGTGGGTTTATGAAATCAAAATCCTAAAGCTAATGGGTTTTCACCCGAAATACTTTAATACATACTCTAAACACATATAATAGAACCTAAATAGAGCTTATATCAATGCACAATAGTGGTAAATATCAGGCCTTATCAAGAAACTATAAAAACCCTAACCGACTGTATAGATAAATCCAACCCCTAGAGGGTTTATGAAAGATAAAACCAACCCTTAGTGGGTTTATGAAAAGATAAAACCAACCCCTAGTGGGTTTACGAAATCTAAATCCTAAAGCTAATGGGTTTTCACCCGAAATACTCTAAGACATACTCTAAACACATATAATAGAACCTAAATAGAGCTTATATCATCGCACAATAGTGGTAAATATCAGGCCTTATTAGAAAAATACAAAAACCCTAACTGACTCTATAGATAAATCCAACCCCTATTGGGTTTATGAAAAAATAAAACCAACCCTTAGTGGGTTTATAAGAAGATAAAACCAACCCCTAGTGGGTTTATGAAATCTAAATCCTAAAGCTAATCGGTTTTCACCCGAAATACTCTTATACATACTCTAAACACATATAATAGGAACCTAAATAGAGCTTATATCATGGCACAATAGTGGTAAATATCAGGCCTTATCAGAAAACTACAAAAACCCTAACCGACTCATTAGATAAATCCAACCCCTAGTGGGTTTTGAAAAAATAAAACCAACCCTTAGTGGGTTTTGAAAAGATAAAACCAACCCTTAGTGGGTTTATGAAAAGATAAAACCAACCCCTAGTGGGTTTATGAAATCTAAATCCTAAAGCTAATGGGGTTTCACCTAAAATACTCAAGACATAATCTAAACACATATAATAGAACCTAAATAGACCTTATATCATGGCACAATAGTGGTAAATATAAGGCCTTATCACGAAACTACAAAAACCCTGACCTGACTCTATAGATAAATCGAACCCCTTGTGGGTTTATGAAAAGATAAAACCAACCCTTAGTGGGTTTATGAAAAGATAAAACAACCCCTAGTGGGTTTATGAAATCTAAATCCTAAAGCTAATGGGTTTTCACCCGAAATAATCTAAGACATACTCTAAACACATATAATAGAACCTAAATAGAGCTTATATCATGGCACAATAGTGGTAACTATCAGGCCTTATCACAAAACTACAAAAACCCTGACGGACTCTATAGATAAATCGAACCCCTTGTGGGTTTATGAAAAGATAAAACCAACCCTTTGTGGGTTTATGAAAAGATAAAACTAACCCTAGTGGGTTTATGAAATCTAAA
Source organism: Moricandia arvensis (assembly GCA_905132765.1). NCBI lineage: Eukaryota > Viridiplantae > Streptophyta > Magnoliopsida > Brassicales > Brassicaceae > Moricandia > Moricandia arvensis. Next base: position 4,283 of record CAJHQP010004646.1, on the reverse strand, counting down.
TACTAAAGCTAATGGGGTTTCACCCGAAATACTCTAAGACAAACTCTAAACACATATAATAGAACCTAAATAGAGCTTATATCATGGCACAATAGTGGTAAATATCAGGCCTTATCAGAAAACTACAAAAACCCTTACCGACTCAATAGATAAATCCAACCCCTAGTGTGTTTATGAAAAGATAAAACCAACCGTTAGTGAGTTTATGAATAGACAAAACCAATCCCTAGTGGGTTTATGAAATCAAAATCCTAAAGCTAATGGGTTTTCACCCGAAATACTTTAATACATACTCTAAACACATATAATAGAACCTAAATAGAGCTTATATCAATGCACAATAGTGGTAAATATCAGGCCTTATCAAGAAACTATAAAAACCCTAACCGACTGTATAGATAAATCCAACCCCTAGAGGGTTTATGAAAGATAAAACCAACCCTTAGTGGGTTTATGAAAAGATAAAACCAACCCCTAGTGGGTTTACGAAATCTAAATCCTAAAGCTAATGGTTTTTCACCCGAAATACTCTAAGACATACTCTAAACACTTATAATAGAACCTAAATAGAGCTTATATCATCGCACAATAGTGGTAAGTATCAGGCCTTATCAGAAAAATACAAAAAGCCTAACTGACTCTATAGATAAATCCAACCCCTATTGGGTTTATGAAAAAATAAAACCAACCCTTAGTGGGTTTATAAAAAGATAAAACCAACCCCTAGTGGGTTTATGAAATCTAAATCCTAAAGCTAATCGGTTTTCAACCGAAATACTCTAAGACATACTCTAAACACATATAATAGAACCTAAATAGAGCTTACATCATGGCACAATAGTGGTAAATATCAGGCCTTATCAGAAAACTACAAAAACCCTAACCGACTCATTAAATAAATCCAACCCCTAGTGGGTTTTGAAAAGATAAAACCAACCCTTAGTGGGTCTATCAAAAGATAAAACCAACCCATAGTGGGTTTATGAAATGATAAAACCAACCCCTAGTGGGTTTATGAAACCTAAATCCTAATGCTAATGGGGTTTCACCTAAAATACTCAAGACATAATCTAAACACACATAATAGAACCTAAATAGACCTTATATCATGGCACAATAGTGGTAAATATAAAGCCTTATCACGAAACTACAAAAACCCTGACTGACTCTATAGATAAATCGAACCCCTTGTGGGTTTATGAAAAGATAAAACCAACCGTTAGTGGGTTTATAAAAAGATAAAACCAACCCCTAGTGGGTTTATGAAATCTAAATCCTAAAGCTAATGGATTTTCACCCAAAATAATCTAAGACATACTCTAAACACATATAATAGAACCTAAATAGAGCTTATATCATGTTACAATAGTGGTAAATATCAGGCCTTATCACAAAACTACAAAAATCCTGACCGACTCTATAGATAAATCGAACCCCTTGTGGGCTTATGAAAAGATAAAACCAATCCTTTGTGGGTTTATTAAAAGATAAAACTAACCCCTAGTGGGTTTATGAAATCTAAATCCTAAAGCTAATGTGTTTTCACCGCGAAAAAACTCTAAGACATACTCTAAACACATATAATAGACTCTAAATAGAGCTTATACCATGGCACAAGAGTGGTAAATATCAGGTCTTATCATGAAACTACAAAAACCCTAATCGACTCTAAAGATAAATCCAACCCCTATTGGATTTATGAAAAGATAAAACCAACCTTTAGTGGGTAAAAACCAACCCCTAGTGGGTTTATGAATTCTAAATCCTAAAGCTAATGGGGTTTCAAACGAAATACTCAAAGACATACTCTAAACACATATAATAGAACCTAAGTAGAGCTTATATCATGGCACGATAGTGATAAATATCAGGCCTTATCACGAAAGTACAAATCCCCTGACCGACTCCATTGATAAATAAAATCCCTTATGGGTTTATGAAAAGATAAAACCAACCCTTAGTGGGTTTATGAAAAGATAAAACCAACCCTTAGTGGATTTATGAAAAGATAAAACCAACCCCTAGTGGGTTTATGAAATCTAAATCCTAAAGCTAATGGTTTTTCACCAGAAATACTCTAAGACATACCCTAAACACATATAATAGAACCTAAATAGAGCTTATATCATCGCACTATAGTGGTAAATATCAGGCCTTATCAGAAAAATATGAAAACCCTAACTGACTCTATAGATAAATCCAACCCCTATTGGGTTTATGAAAAAATAAAACAAACCCTTAGTGGGTTTATGAAAAGATAAAACCAACCCCTAGTGGGTTTATGAAATCTAAATCCTAAAGCTAATGGATTTTCACCCGAAATAATCTAAGACATACTCTAAACACATATAATAGAACTTAAATAGAGCTTATATCATGGCACAATTTTGGTAAATATTAGGCCTTATCAGGAAAATACAAAAACCCTAACCGGCTCTATAGATAAATCCAACCCATAGTGGGTTTATGAAAAAATAAAACCAACCCTTAGGGGGTTTATGAAAAGATAAAACCAACCCCTACTGGGTTTATGAAATCTAAATCCTAAATCTAATGGGTTTTCACCCGAAATACTCTAAGACATACTCTAAACACATATAATAGAACCTAAATAGAATTTATATCGTGGCACAATAGTGGTAAATATCAGGCCTTATCAGAAAACTACAAAAACCCATACCGACTCAATAGATAAGTCCAACCCCTAGTGGGTTTACGAAAAGATAAAACCAACCCTTAGTGAGTTTATGAAATGATAAAAACAAACCCTAGTGGGTTTATGAAATCAAAATCCTAAAGCTAATGGGTTTTCACCCGAAATACTTTAATACATACTCTAAACACATATAATATAACCTAAATAGAGCTTATATCAATGCACAATAATGGTAAATATCATACCTTATCAAGAAACTATAAAAATCCTAAACGACTGTATAGATAAATCCAGCCCCTAGTGGGTTTATGAAAGATAAAACCACCTCTTAGTGGGTTTATGAAAAGATAGAACCAACCCCTAGTGGGTTTACGAAATCTAAATCCTAAAGCTAATGGGTTTTCACCCGAAATACTCTAAGACATACTCTAAACACATATAATAGAACCTAAATAAAGCTGATATCATGGCACAATAGTGGCAAATATCATGCTTTATCAAGAAAAATACAAAAACACTAACCGACTGAATAGATAAATCCAACCCCTAGTGGGTTTATGAAAAGATAAAACCAACCCTTAGTGGGTTTATGAAAAGATAAAACCAACTCCTAATGGGTTTATGAAATCTAAATCCTAAAGCTAATGGTTTTTCACCCGAAATACTCTAAGACATACTCTAAACACATATAATAGAACCTAAATAGAGCTTATATCATGGCACAATAGTGGTAAATATCAGGCCTTATCAGAAAACTACAAAAACCCTTACCAACTCAATAGATAAATCCATCCCCTAGTGTGTTTATGAAAAGATAAAACCAACCGTTAGTGAGTTTATGAATAGATAAAACCAATCCCTAATGGGTTTATGAAATCAAAATCCTATAACTAATGGGTTTTCACCCGAAATACTTTAATACGTACTGTAAACACATATAATAGAACCTAAATAGAGCTTATATCAATGCACAATAGTGGTAAATATCAAGCCTTACCAAGAAACTATAAAAACCCTAACCGACTGTATAGATAAATCCAACCCCTAGAGGGTTTATGAAAGATAAAACCAACCCTTGAGGGTTTATGAAAAGATAAAACCAACCCCTATTGGGTTTACGAAATCTAAATCCTAAAGCTAATGGGTTTTCACCCGAAATACTCTAAGACATACTCTAAACACATATAATAGAACCTAAATAGAGATTATGTCATGGCACAATAATGGTAAATATCAGGACTTATCAGAAAACTACAAAAACCCTAACCGACTCATTAGATAAATCCAACCCCTAGTGGGTTTTGAAAATATAAAACCAACCCTTAGTGGGTTATGAAAAGATAAAACCAACCCTTAGTGGGTTTATGAAAAGATAAAACCAACCCCTAGTGGGTATATGAAATCTAAATCCTAATGCTAATTGGTTTTCTCCCAAAATACTCAAGACATAATCTAAACACATATAATAGATCCTAAATAGAGCTTATGTCATGGCACAATAGTGGTAAATATTAGGCCTTATCAGGAAAATACAAAAACCCTAACTGACTCTATAGATAAATCCAACCCATAGTGGGTTTATGAAAAAATAAAACCAACCCTTAGTGGGTTTATGAAAAAGATAAAA